>CAJVPS010001057.1:0-17713 GCA_910591765.1 Ambispora leptoticha | reverse complement strand
AGTTAAAGTGAGAAATGAAAGAAAATTAATAATAATTAATTAGAAAATTATTAATTTAATAAAACTATAAATTAGATGTAATACACATAGTTAAATTAATAAAGAATAAGGCTAAATATAGGTAATAATATAAATTAAAAATAGAATTAATTATAAATAAGATTAATTAATATAAATTTCTTATTTATCTGATTTAGTAGTAATTAGTAATTACTATATCATGTGTTATAGCTACACTATATACTATGCTATATTTATTACACTATATGAATAGGTGATTAATTATAATATATTTTATATATTATTTAATATTATATATTAACTTAGTAATTCTGACTGATTTTTATTGCAATAAAATAATTGAGATAGATTATTTAACTAGATTAATCTTATCTAAAAATATTATCTTAATTAATTATAATTTGTAATAATTAATTAAAGAATTATAATTAATTATAATAGTCAATTAGAAAATTATAATCAAGTTGTAATATCATCTTTAGTCTTATTATAAGTTTGATAATCTATATAATCAGAATATATACTATTAGGTATATAGTAGTTCTCTTTATAGTAAATCTCTACTATAATAGATTTTAGTTATTATAAAAACTTTTTTTTTCCTAATTAAACTAGTTTTATATAATATATTTATATAGAAACTATACAGATTTTAATTAGTAGAGAAAATAGACTTGATTAATTATAGTCTAGAGTGTCTCTATATAATATATAATATAAAATTACTATATTATGAATTTTTATTTAATATAGTAGAGAGATAATGATTAGTCAGATTAAAGTAAAGAAAGTTTTTTCTTCTTTATTATGAATGAATAGATAATTAATATAAAAAATCAAGTAACTTTAATAATACAAGAATTTCTATTATTTTAGATAATATATGAGATTATTTGTTAATAATAAAAGATAATAATGCAAAATTATTTTTCAGAAAAAGAAAATTATGTAAAAAAAGAAACTTTCTCTTAATAAAAGACTAAAAACTAGCAGAAGACTTTAAAATTAGTGAGCAAGTTATTTTTAAAATTCTTAAAAAATCTTTATATTGGCTATATCTTGAATTAGAATTAACTGTCATCAGATTCAAATACAATTAAAAAAGTATCTTTTCTGAAATTGAAAAAGTAATAATAATTTGAATTAATCAAATTATTACTTAAGAGCTTACACTACAAGAATATATGATTTAAAAAAAAGCAAAATAATTTACTAGAAGACTTGATATTTAAGTTTTTATTACTTTTAATAAATGACTTGCAAAGTTTAAAAAATAAAATAGACTTTACTTATATAAATAAAGAGAAAAATTAGCAAATGCTTTAATTAAAAAAATTTCATAATTTTTAATAGAATTGCAAGAGGCTTTTCATAAATATTCTTTAGAAAATATTTTTAACTATAATGAAATAACACTTTTTTGAAAACTTGAGTCAAGTCAAACTTTTGCTCATAGACTTGTAACTGGAAAAAAAATATCTAAAAATTATATTAATATTATAATAATATAGTTTAACAAAAAAAATTGTCTTTACTATTTATTCACAAATATAAAACTTCAGATATTCTTCAAGAAATTAATAAAAATACTCTTTCTATATAATATTACTTTAATAATAAAACTTGAATATAAAAATTAGTTTTTACTTATTATTTTAACTAATTTAATAGCATAATATATAAAATTAATTAGTATATTCTTTTTTTAATAAATAATATCAAATATTATGTAAGATAAAAAATCTTGAAACTTTTTCTAATATTTAAGTTTACTTTCTATAATATTATATTTATAACTAATAGATCAAGAAATTATTTATAACTTGAAAATATTATAATTAGTATCATTATCACTCTATATATTTTTTCATTTTCTGCTATATATCTTATTATAAAAATTATATTTCACTTATTGCCAGATATATTATTAACAAATCTTATGTAAAAATTAACTTGAAGCTTATGAATTTATTATCTTTAAATTTTCTATTCCAAGTTTTACTTACTATTTGAAATATGATTAAATTTTCTATTATTATCTAAAATTCTATAATATAAATTATAATTAAAAATAGTTGGTATTATATAGATATACTTTCTCTTTCTATGACTTAAAATAATAATCTAATAGTAGTTGATTCACTTTCTGATAATACTAAAGCTAAATAAGAACTTATAGTTCTTATTAATCAAATACTATATATTTTTGATCTCATAATCATAAAAGAGTATATTCTGATTAATAATTAAGTTATAAGTAAGAAGTAAATGATGAATGAGAAAATTATCAAGTTTATAAATAATGAAGATACTCAAGTGCCAAAGAATAATAAAGAGTCTAAATTCTTAATAAAAGTAAAGAATACTTTAGAAGAATTAGTAAATATAATAAAATATTTATAATACAATAATCTTAAAAAAATTAATTTTGTGACCATGAAAAAATAATATTAAAAATAAGTATTAGTTTAATATTATTTAATACTTTTAATAAAGTTATAGTTATTTATCTTCTTTTTTTTCTACTTAAATTTTTACTGCTTTTTCTTATATATTAATATGAAATAAATTACTTTTTAATCAAATTTACTATAATATATATCACATGATATATTATTAAAATATATTATATAATGAGATTTTTTTATATATAGCTTATTATAATATAGAAAACTATTGAATTTTGTATTTTTCTATAAAGAGAGTCACTATATATATTATCTAATTATATTATTAATTAATATTACTAAATATATATGCTAAGTATATTATATAAATATTATCAATAATACTATTATATATATGCTATTAGATTATGCTATTAAAAATATTATCAAATATATTACATAAATACTATTAAAAAATATTATTAAGTATATTATATAAATATTATTAAAAAATATTATTCAATTATATTATTAAAAATATTATTAAAATATAATTATTCATATTTATTATTTTAGAATATATTTAGAATGAATCTATTTACATTTAAGAAAAAAAATTATTCAGATTTCATCTAGATTAACTTAAATAAATAATATTATGAAAGAAAAAGATTTAATTTTATTTTAACTTATTCTTTGATACTTATTATAATTTTATTCAAGTTATCTAGGTAAAAAATAGAATTCTAGAAAAAAAATAAAACTCTTTTCTATAGTATATGATATATATCTTATATATACTTTATATATATAAATAAAAAATGTAAGAGTAAAAAAATTAAAAAAATTAAAAATTTATTTAGATAATCTAAATAATCTAGATGATTAGTCTAAAATTCTTTTCATCATTTATTTAGATAATCTAAATAATCTAGATGACTAGTCTAAAACTTTTTTTATCAATTTAAAAATATTACCAGTTATTTTTTTATATTCAGAAAATTTATTCAAGAAAAATTCATCCAACTAGATATACTTTCTTAAAAATCTAAGATAAATTATATATTTTTTTTTATTATTTTAATATTATTTTGTACTATTTTCTCCAGTTTTTTGTGATAATATTACTTTATTTTTCAGTATTTTCTAGCATAAATATTACAAATATTATATTTAAAAAAGTTAACTTATTATAATTTTTGCAAGAAATATATATAGAAGAATTTTCCTAATTATAAACTTTTTCAGTTTTAAGAATATAAAAATAATGATAAAATATTATATTTATAATATAATTACTTTATAATATCTAATAATATATATTGATTACTATATTTTGAAATTAATTTTTATTTTAAACTTTTTTCTCTCAAATAATATATCATCAAAATAATATAAATATTCAAAATATATTAATAGAATTTATATATTCCAAGTTTTTAATTTGTAGCTTTACTATTAATATTAGTTCTGCTATTCTATTATCTTCTAAAAATTTTGAGTCAGAAATAAAAGAAGAAAATAATAAGATATTTTACTACTAAGAGATCAAAGCTTTTTTTTAATTAAAGATTTTGCTTAATCAAAGATTTTGAAAAATAAAAAGGTAAATCAAATATTTACTATAATGAAGAAGATCACTTATTAACTCATTCTAATCAAAATAATATAGTTAAAAAAATAAAGATTATAAATTAATGATGACTATTAAATAAACTTTAATAAATAAAAAAGATATACTATTTATATTTATTAATATTAAAGAATATAATAAATATATAAATAATAAACTTTATTATATTTTATAATTATATAATTTACTTATTAATAGGAAGAAAGTAATAATAATAATAATTTCTGACATGAAAGTTTTCTTTGATATTCATATTTTTAATAATAAAGATACAAAGTTATTTGAGTCTAAGATAAAAAATATTCTATTAAAAAAAAATAGTGAAGAATATAATAAATATATAAATAATATTTTTATTATATTTTATAATTATATAATTTACTTATTAATAGAAAGAAAACAATAATAATAATAATTTCTGACATAAAAGTTTTCTTTAATATTTATATTTCTAATAATAAAGGTATAAAGTTATTTGAGTTTAAGATAAAAAATATTCTTATTAAAAAAAAAAATAATAAAGAAGAAATTATAGATATAAATCAAGTTAAAATAGAATATAAGAAGACTTTTTTAATCAAGAGATATTATCTAAAAAAAAGATAGATCTATGTATTATTATAATTACTTTTAAATAAAGATTAATTATTCTTAATATTATTTTAAAACATAATTCAGAAATTATAAAAGCAAAATAGAGATATAAGTTAAAAACTATCTTAAATAATATAAGTATATATTATTAAAAAGTTATTAAAAATATAAGATATTATTTTCTGAATAGACTTTATTAATCAATTATAAATATAATAATGATAGAATATCTTATAATATATACTTTTCACTTTACTTACATACTTTCTATATTTCTATCAAAAATTATCACACTATATAGAATTTTATAATATTATATAAAATTTATTTTTCTTTACTTATTACCTATAATTAGATATTAATTCTTATATGAAATATTAAAATATATTTTATATATAAATTAGATTATTTTTCTATTACAAGATATAATACAGGATACTTAAAGATTATAATAAAATTAGCAATCTTTTAAGAATAATATACTGATATACAAATATAATATAAGAAAAAAAGATAGTAAATCTATAACTATACTAATTTACTATAATTTTATAACTTTTTTTTCCTAAAAATAGTTATTATTTTCTAATTTATATTAATTTAAAAATATCTTATTTTTTATAATCAATAGATAATGAGACAAAAATGTGATCTATGATCAACCAATAAAATTGTATTTCACATGACATACAATTTGATTGGTTAATTAATTTAATATTTAGTTATATAATATACATAAATGTCATAACTTTGAATAAATATATTTATCATTATCAGTATATTTATATTTTTTTTATAACAAAGACAATGTCAATAACTTGTAGACAAAAATATTTTATCAAACTTCAGGAGTATAATAATAAAAAAAGAAAGATAGCAGAAAGACAAAGAGAAAAGAAAGCTTTTGAGAGGCAAGAACAAGTTTCAGAAGAGGATAGTGAGTTAGATCAAGAGAATAAGAAAGAAATGAGTAAGAAAGAGAAGAAAAAAATAGAGGAGAAAAGTATAATTATTACAAAACTCATATGGAATAAAGAAATAAAAAGAAAAAATATTTAAATGATTAAAGGTAATTTAGTTAATTTAGTTTATTTTAAATTAATAATTTATTGATTATTTAGAGAAGTTCTTTATATTATAGGAATATCAAAAATAACTTATTATTACAAGTTTAATATACTTACTAATACTACAAAGAGAATATAAAAAATCACTAATTTCTTCAAGTCTAATAATAACTAACCTAATCAAGATTCACTAACAAACTTGAAAGAATCAGCATCTAATATACTTTTATCACTGATAAATCTAGAAGAATCAGTATCTAACATATCTTCACTACAGGTAAACTCAGGAGAATCAGTACCTAATATACTTTCAAAAAGTATTATTCAACTTTGGGAAGATCTTTCAAAGAATAAGCAGATATTTACAGTCTTTGAATAAGAATTTTGTAAGAATAAATAATAATATTAGAAAAATAATAGCTAGTAAAGAAGTGACAAGTATAGTTTATATTTCTTCAAAACTATATATAGGTAGAAGGATTTATTTTTTTATCTTTAATACTAATCATTTTCACTTTAATATTGTGATCAATATCAAAAACATAAGTAACTTGTTGATGATGAAGATATTTATTAGACCAGATCAAGCAAAAGATAATTCCTATTTTTAAAATAAAATTTTCTAATATAATAGTTATCTTTATCTTTAATAATAGTACAAATCATGTAGTATATATTAAAGATATTCTTATTATGAGAAGAATGAACTTGAATCCTGAAGAAAAGTAACTGATAATGAGATTAACAAGCTTTATTAATCCTAATAGATAACAAATAACTTAGCAAATAGTATTTTCTGATAATTATTCTGACTCTGCTCTACAAGAAAAGTCAAAAGGAATTAGAAAAATCTTGGAAGAAAGAGATCTTTGAAAATAGGGATTGGTTTTAGATTATTATGCATGTAAAAACAAGTTGATTAGAAAATCTTCAGTAGATTATTGTGCAAGAAATATTATAGTCTCTCAATCAGATTTTATTATACAAAAGTTAGCTATTATAGAATTAGAGAAAGATAATTTATGAATGAAATAACTGAACAAATAAACTCATACAATCAATCAGAAGAAACTAATGACCAAAATCAAAATTCTAAAGTAAACAACTTACAAATAAGATTCACAGGACAAGGAATTAGATACTCAGATAATAAATCATTTTATTTATAAAATTAATATCAGAATAACTTATAGAATAATAGAAGTAATTCAAGAGAAAGAGAAAGAATGATTTATCAGAACAATAAAAGATATGATAAAGCATCTAGTTTATAGAGAAATAATAAATATTTATTAAAGTTTAGAAGAAATAACTAAAGAAATAATGATTGATATAATTTAAGATCAAGATTTCAAAGTAAAAGTAATTCATGAGAATGATCACATTACAATTCATATAAAGAAAAACTATATAAAACAAGATTTAACAAAAAAAGAATACATAATCAAGAAAACAGAAGAAATAGAGATATAATTCAAATATTTGAAGTAAAACAAGAAATCAATAGATCAAATGATAATAATGAATAATACTTTAATTAATTACACTCAGAAAAAGAAATCAATATCATAACAGAATTACTAATAACAGGCATAATAACTGCATTGATAAATATTATATGACTACTATTATCTAAAATAGGAAAAGATTAGATAAGAAATCAGATCAAATGATTAATACTACCAATAATATAATAATTCTTTAAGGATAAATTAAAGGAATATATACTCAATTATATAGTAAATATAATAATACATCAGATAGAACAAAATATTAATAAAATACTTGATCATCTAATAATAAATAAGATAGTTGCAAAAATCATAAATATTATTATTAATAAATTAGAAACTACTATATTTGGATAAAACAAGAAATAATATAATTTTAACTGAATTAAAACTCAGTTTAAACTTGATAATAAAGATATTAATATCAAAGAAACATATAATCTAATTGATTATAAAAAGATTAACTCAAGAACTCTTAGAAAGACTCATCAGAATAATAACTAATTTAACAAAAATATATTAACAGTAACAAAAGAACAAATTAAAGTCAATGACAAAATATTCTATCACATAAAAGAAATAATATAACTTAACAAATAATATGATTTATACTAAAATATTCAGATACATATTAGTGAATCAATAAAAATATATCTAATTAGAAGGAATTATTTTATATATAAAATATATCAAATAATAATCAAATCTAATGAAATAATACATCAAATAAGATCAATATCTAGGAAAATTTTAATGAATATAACAAGAAAATAATATCATTCTTATCAAAAGAACAAAAGAATAAATAATATTATTATTATAGAAAAATGCTTACATACTTCAAAATAGTAACAATTAATAACAAAATTACCTGTTATAAATGTATCAAATATATATTCAATAAAATTAATAACAAAAATACCAAACTAAACAATATTTAGAATACTTAATTTGAAATAAAACTCTCTAATAATGAAATTAATAAAGAAGAATAACATGACATATTAACTATTGCAAAACAAATACCATTACTACTAGCATCTAAATCAATAAATTAGAAACTTTACTACTATTTTGACAAAATTGATACAAATGACAAAAGAATCATATTTGAAAATCAATCAAAAAATTGATTTATCAGATGTGAATGTGATAAAACTAAAGTAACAAAGAATGCTAACAGATTCAAATAATGAATAGAAAAAGAATTATATCTAATACATTACTATAATTGTTAAAGATCATATCTAATGACTAACATATATCAAGAACTTGCAAGATATTTTTATTACAAATTCAATAAAAATATAAAGATAAATATATATAAAAATTAAAATATCAAACACTCTTATTAATTGACCTTTCTAATAATGAATTAATCCATTCAGATAAAATTATTAAAAAAAAATCATCATGGAAATCAGATAAAATAAATAAAAGATCACTACATCATGAATAGATAACTGAACTCAAACTAAATATGATCAATATAATAAAATTACATTACTTGAAATAATATGGCACACAGCTGCATATTTTTGTGATAATCCAAAATGTAAAGAACAGATATATAATGGAAAAAATTATAATCAACATACACATGACATTTGTAAATAATATAAATAAAAATAGGATACACATTATCAATGAAGATAATAATAAGTTCAGAAAGATAAAGAATATCAAATACTTAAGAATAATGATATCAATAGAAAATATGAATATGCTTAACGCAGAAAAGAACTAATATAATATACAGATCATAGTCAAGTTATCATTAATAATATTATTTAGACCAATATATCAATGGTATAATAGTATAATAGAAGATAAATGAAATATAGAAATAATATAATAAAAAATCATCAGATAATTTACCAATTACATACTATAATTATTACAAACTAATCAAAAAAAATGACCTCATTACAATAAAAAATGAACTTTATTATAATAAATGTGAGGATTGACTCACAAAAGAAAAATACATTTCTTTTAAAGAAATAATGAATAATAATAATGATAAAGAAATATAAGAATTAAGAAAAACTATCCAATACCAATGAGAATTACTTCAAACTATCATTATCAACTTTGAAATCCTAATCAAGAAATACAAGAAAGAATAAATAAGATATTGAGAAGAATACCATAAAGAAAAAAGAATCACCATAGTTATATTACAAGAACATCTCAAAATAATAATAGGACTAAAACTTATATTAAATAAAAAAGACTAATCCAATAGATTACTAGATTCAATACTGATAATATCAGATATAGGCTCAGACTGATTTATTAAAAAATTGATATCATCAAACAAGATAATATCTATAAGAGCAGAACCAGACAAATTCAATGATCCACAACCATTAAAAAAATTAGATGAATTAACTGATTGAATACAATAACTCAATAACTTAATTAATGATTATTAAGAATAAATAATAGAATAAAGAAAGTTGATTTGATTCTAAAGATCATGAATCAACTCTTTATAACTAATATAATGAGTATATGTAAAATTTGCAGAATAACTATCACAATTACAGGAACCAAAAATGAGAACTGTATTACTATCACTAGCAATAGAATAATGATTTTGCAAATTATAAGTATTAGAAAACATCTAGAAACAAAAAGAAAAAGTCTAATTAGTAACAAAATAATCTTAAAAATATATAAAAAGAGAGTCTTTCTGCTCTCAAGAAATAACAAAAATATGATTTGAAAAATAATAAAATAACAAAAATAATAATATAATGATAATACCTAAACTATTAATTATAATCTTAATCTAACCATTAATTATCTTTATAATATTATCCTTATAATTTTATCCTTCATCATCTTATAACTTACCTATAATTTATTAAATATTAATATCTTTCAATACTTATAATGAAATAATGCAAATCAGAAGTTTTCATCAAAATCAATAAAATTATAACAATTATATTACTCGATATAGGAGCTGATATAATAGTAATTAGCAGATAATTTACAGATCAAATTCAAGTAAAATCACAAATAAATAACTATTCAAGTTATGATATAGTATTAGAATATTACAAAACAAGAATTTATTATTAATCTAAAGAAAGAACTAATATAAAAGGAAGTAAATGGAATCTATCAAAAGATTATCAGTATATAATTAGTTATTACAATATCAAAAATAGGAGTAACTCATAATTGAAATGAAAGAAATAATTATATATAAGATTTTAGACAGATATTTCTATCAAAATCTAATGAATACAAAAAAGAATGGATATACTATGAACAGTTACCAGTAGAAAATAGACCTAATAATTATATACACTTATTAACAAACTTAATAATAGCATATGAACAAATGGAAAGAATACTAAAAGAAATAAAATAGGCAGAATATTCACACACTAAAAGAGTAATTATCTTTATAATATTATTCTTATAACTTTATCTCTCATCATTTTATAACTCACCCATATTTATACTTATTGGATATTAATATTCTTCAATACTCATGATGAAATAATACAAATCAAAAGTTTCTATCAAAATTAATAGAATCACAATAATCATATTACTTGACACAGAAGCTGATATAATAGTAATTAGCAGACAATTCACAGATCAAATTCAAGTGATACCATAAATAAATTACTATTCAAGCTATGGTATAGTAGCATCAGGATAACTAATAAAGAGTCTAGAAAAAATCAAAAAAATATGAGTCAAAATTGAACAAGAATGATATCTCTTAGAATTATACAAAGCATCAATAATAGACTAATTATACAGATCAATTATAATTAGAAAAAATGATATTATAGAACAAGAATTTATCATTAACCTAAAGAAGGGATTAATATAAAAAGAAGTAAATAGAACTTATCAAAAGATTATTAGTATACAATCAGTCACCATAATACTGAAAATAAGAGTAATCCATAATTGGAATGAAAGAAATAATTATATACAAGACTTTAGATAGATATTTCTATCAAAATCAGATGAATATAAGAAAGAATGAATATATTATAAATAGTTACCAGTAGAAAATAGATCTAATAACTATGTATACTTATCAACAAACTTAACAATAGCACATGAATAAATGGAAAGAATTCTAAAAGAAATAAAATAGGCAGAATATTCACATACTAAAGAAATAATTATATACTATGGAAATAAAATAAAAAAAACAAAAATAGAATTCTAATTATATTACAAGAATTTAAAAACAGATGAAAATATATAAGAAATAATATTAACATATCTATTTACGTAGAAAATAGCTCATTAACAAAATGTTATAGAGCAATCTAAAATGAATTATCCAAAATAATAAAGTATCCAAACTGCTATATAGTATTAGATACAGAATACTGATATACCACAGATAATATATGGAAAGAATTTAAGAAAATAATATGTAAAGAAGACAAAATATGACTATATTACCTTAATAATATATCAAAACAAGTTATACACAGAAATAGAGAAGATTAATATGAATTACTTGGAAAAGAAAAGTTATCCAAACAAATAATTAAATATATACTTAAATAACAAATGGATATCATACTAGAAATACCAAGAAGAGAACTTTGGAAACAAGAAATCATCAAACTTCAAAACTACTATAATAAAATAACAAAAATAATAGAAATAAAAAATAAAAAAGAAGAAAAACAGATGAATTATCTTCAAGAAACTTGAGAAATACTACAAGAACAACTAGCAGAAATACAAGATGCATACTACTACTATAAAGACAAATCATAAAGAAATATATAAGAATTTGTTAGAAAATGTAAAGAATATGAAAGATGAGTATTCATTGATCTTCTTAAAATGAAAACTAAAATCTATGCAATAGAAAGAAATATAAAAATATTACAACTATCACAAGATATCAAAATAATTCTAGAATAGGATAACTTACTATAATGAAAGATACTTGATGATAAAGAAAAAATTCAACATTATCAAAAAAGACTTAGAGAAGTAAATGAAAATATGATGATAAAAGCAACATTATCACGAATAACTGAATGGAAAAACAAACTAAAACAAGTTATCATTGATCTAAACTTTCATAAAGAACTATATGACAGAGCAAAATTACATTACTGAAAATTCAAAACAGAAGAAGAGATACGTACAAAAGAAAAAAAAGAATAAGATAAATAAAAATAAATAGAACAAGAAGAAAAAGATAGACTTAAACAAGAAAATAAAGAATTATGACATCAATTAGAATAATAAAAATAATATCTATCATTATAACTGATACTATTAATCATACCTGACTATTTTTCAGATGAAGAATATATTAAAAGACTTATACAAAAAAATATCAGACATAATACTTTTATGAAACTATATTGATCAAAAAGAAAAACACAAAAAAGAAACTAATCCAGAACATATTCCACATCATGATCATCAAACTCTCAATCAAGATTCAGATCACATTTAACATCACGTTCATCAAGCAGAAGTAGGATAACCAAATTCAAGAAAAATACATAATTTAGTATAAGCTCTAGATAGAAAAGAGAATAATACTCACTTGACAGAAAAAGTAACCAAATATCTAGATTTCAATTAAGATCATGATCAAGATCATCAGATTATGATAAAAACTGACCTAAGAGAAATGCACAATCTAGTATAAGCTCTAGACAGGAAAGGAAATTATAATGATCAAGATTATCAGAAAAATACTATCTATACAAATAAGATTGATATTAGACTCAAGAAATAAAGAAAGAAAATCAAGGATCAGACCAGTCAAAATTCTTTGAAATAATAAATCAAATCAACTTAGAATAATAAATCCTTAAAGAAATAGGAATAGAAATCAAAAAAAAAGACATATATGAATAATAAATTGACATTATCAATAGATTATGATCATTATCAAGAGATTCTCTAGCTATAATATCAGTAGTAAAACTATCACAAGAAAAAATAATACAAAGAACATCATCACAATCATGATCTAGTTCAAGAATAAATTACTTAACAAGATCAAGTATACCTGAATCCTTCAAAATTATAAAAGAGAGAATATCATTATAAATATTAATATGAGAAGAACTGATAACAGTATAAATACTGCAACTTTATTATAATTTTAATACTAATGTATATTGAACTTATACTGTAATTATTAATGATCAACAAGTTTATATTGGAATAGAATCATATTCTAACAAAGACTACATATTGTTATGAATAACAAGAAGACTAAATATCCAAAGAGAACAAGCAGATGAACAGTTCAACCATCTTAGATATAAAATAATAGTAATTTATAATACAGAAAAACCAGTAGAATTAGAATTTGAAAACTTTACTATAGAATTAAATAACTTAAAAATAATATCAAATAAATATAATGATTAGATAAATAAACCTAATGATTGGTAAAGAGAATATTATATCATAATCAGATCAGAAATAATACAAGAAATTGACTTAAGATATCCAACATGGAATACAATTTCAGTAGCAAATCCAGTATATATACCAGTATAAGAATAATAATACTTAAAAGCTAATGCTACAGAATTACCAGACTTATCATAACAAATATTACTATCAGAAATAAGACAATATAATATTGTATCAATAGAATAAAACTCCTGAAAAATAATAACTGAAGAAATAGAATTAGATTTCTGAATCATCATAACAGAAATCAGAAAAAGACCAATATATGTGTTAAACATACTATATTATTATTACTGTGATTGACAGTCTTCAGATATTTGGATTAAACTTACATGTTCAATATACTTCTTGATAGTACTATCTGTTATATTTCAATTTAACGCTTAGATTAGTATTTATTCCATGACATGACTCAGTTACTATGTCAAGTCTCCAGTGAGTGAGACTATTTCTTACTCATAAGTTTTGTATGATACCAGAGAGATGATCCAGTCTCTCCTTTTTCACGCTCTTCACTATTATAGGTTCTTTATTTCCAGGATATTATTTAGCAGTAGTTTACTCATTTTCTTGTTAATATATCCCGTTGGAGTCAGTTACAATCTGAATTACTGATAATTTTATTATGCTCATCAAGTAATAGTCAGATAGTGCAATATCTGTGAATTATAATATCACTGAAAAGAAAGCTCTAACTGTAGTCTGGACTGTTAGACAATTTTAATATTATCTTCTTGAATCTCTTTTTGAAATCATTACTGATTATAATACACTTTATTGACTATTTACTAAATAAATTAATTCTAGATCCTGAATCTCAAGATGAATAATAATCATGATGAAATATAACTTTATTATCTCCTATAGAGCTAGAAAAACTAATCAAAATATGGATACACTTTCACAAATATATTTGCAGAAGTAAAATACTAAACTTATCTAATCAATAACTTATCTGAAATAACTTTTACTGGATAACTAATTAAATAACTTATCCAAATCTGATTAATCTAATATAATGAATTTAATAATATATTACAACTTAATGAGATATCTAGAAAATAAAAGTTATCCTATAGGATATATTAAAGAACAACAAAAGAAAATTTGTCAGCAATCAAAACACCTTTTAATAATTAATAGAGTACTTTACAAAAAGAATAGAAGAAGAGAATCTATTACATCACTTTGAGTATTAAAAGAAAATAAAATTGAAGCAGTAATGACTAGTATACATTTAGATTTACTTGCTGAATACTTTGGATTTGATGGAACTTATCAATAAATAGCTATTAGATATTGGTAAAATAGAATGGGAACAGATATAAAAAACTTTATTAAATCTTGTAAAACTTGTCAAAGAACTGGTGGACAAACTACAAAATAATTTCTATATCCTATTAAAGTTGGATAATCTTTTGATAGAATTATAATTGATCTTGTTGATCCTTGTAAAATAACCAAGAAAAGAAATTAATATATTGCTATAGCAATAAATCTACTTACTAAATGTCTGAAGCAAAAGTAATTCCAAACAAAAAAGCCAGTATAATTACCAAATTTATTTTTGAAGAAATAATTTGTAGATATAGATATTCTAAAGAATTACAATCTAATCAAGAAACTGAATTCATAGCTCAAGTAATTGAAAAACTCACCACTTGATTTGAAATTAAATACAAGTTTTCATTATCATATCATTTACAAATTAATGGAAATTTAATAGAACTTATATGGAATACTTCATTGTATTAGATGAATAATAGGATATATATATACCATTAGTATTATTTGCATACAAAACACTTTGAATAATATCACCAAATATGAATCTTTCTTCTTGATCTATGGAAGAGATGCCTGATTACTAATTGATTTGAAATATCCATCACCAATATTAGATAATGAAAATAAAGAAGATAAAATATAAGATTAGATATTTTCATTAATTCATTATCTATCAGATGATATTAATACAGTACAAAACTGAATCAAAAAACAGCAATAACAAATAAAAGAAAGATATAACTCAAAATTACAAAGAATCACACAATTCAAAATTGATGATAAAGTTCTAGTATACAATATGAAATAACATATTATTCATAAAAATAAATTTTAGTCATAATAAAATACAGAATAATTCTATATTCATGAAACTCTTGACAATAAAGCTTACAAATTGTGAAATCAACATGACCAGTTATTATGTAAAACTTTTAATGATACTTAATTAAAGTCTTATAATAGTAGAGATGAATACTTTAAGTCAAGAATAATTATTGAATACATAGAAACATCAACAACAGAAGAAGAAAATAAAAAATAATATCTTTAAATTAATTAATAAGAAAAGATTAACCTTTTGAATAATTCTATTAATGATGATAGGGAAATATCAATAGTTCTCAGTGATTATTTGAAATATCTATTAATATCAAATATGAAGATATTTGATTTTTGTTAAATTTTTATTCCAAGTTATTTAAGAAATTCATGACTGATAACACATTCTGATACTCTAGTATCAATGATTAAGTCTATAGGAATCTTTTCAACTTTGACTTCACATCAAGCTGAGGTTATTTTGATCTTTTGAATGAATATATTCATTATAATTCTTATTTATCCATTCATTAATCTGAGTGTGTCACTCATAGATCATTAATCAAATCAGGTAGCAGCTGATCCCTCTAGATATTCTCTTACTATCTTAATTTTTCTGTCATTGGTAATTCCATTAGCTTTGATAACTACTTCAAAGTCATGTAATTATTCAATTGAATCCTAATCATTATTCTTAAATTTATGAATTGAAATAAGAATCTTTTCTATTCTTTATATCTTTATAGATTGAGTTAATTCTTCAAGAACTTAAATAAGACTATCCATTCCATTTGACATAATTGATTTCTCTTTTGATTAAGATTTTTGGAGTTGAATTTGTTTGATTGTAACTATTGATTCTTCTGGATTTTCTGAACTATTACTTTTGTATTCTGATTCTGTTGGCTGATTAGTTGAGAGAGTTTTAAAGTTATCTATTTCTTCAAGAACAAGAAGAATGCTGTTGACTAGATAGATCTGTTATTCAACTATGATTTTACTTTCAAATATAAAGATATTAAGTAACTTGATAATTTCTCTTTGAAATTGGTTAGGTATAAGATTTTGCTATACTATGTTATCAAAAAGTTCCTATGAGAGTCTGTTATGTAAGATTACATAATAGTTTTAAGTCTAGATAAGAAAATTTATAAATTTTCTATTTAAATTTTCATTTGCAGAAAAATAATAGAAGTAATAATTATAAGACTCAATGTGAGATAAGAATTTCTAAGGGTCTTCTCTGTCATGTTCACTGAGATATAAATCAATTAGAAGTCTAATAAAAGAGTAATATATATTCATAAACTAATAAATTATTTAGGTAACTGATATTTTAAGAGTAGCTAATCCTTAAAAATATAAAATGAATGATAAACAAAAATAATATAAACAAGTTGAATAAGATCTTTAGGCAGATAAGATCCATAGAGAAAATATCAAATATTATAAACTATACTCTGAAAGATAGGTTTTATTATAAATATAGTTTATAATAAGTTTTAAGAGTAAAGACTGAATTATTTATAAAGATAAAGGAGATTATGATTATTCTAAAGATTTTCTAATATCAATACTTACAAGTATTATATCAATACAAGACAAAAATGAAATATAATTAATATATAAAAATAAAGTTGTGATCATGAATACTAAACTAAGAATTGGTATCAAAAACTAAGTAATAAATACTTAAAACCAAGATAACAAATACCAAATGTAATAAATATAAAAATAAAAGTAATAAATGCTAAATCTAAAGTAATAAATACTAAATTAAGCTTTTTTATACGTAAAAAAGCTTATAAGAATCTTCTTAATCAAATAAAATATACTTGGCTTATTTTAAGTGAAGAGCATCTACTATCTAAGTTTTTTAAACAAGAAAAACTTGTAAATAATCAGAATATAATCTATTATAATAGGAGAGGTAAATAAAAA
>CAJVPS010001056.1:0-17716 GCA_910591765.1 Ambispora leptoticha | reverse complement strand
AGATAGCAAGAGATTTTCTCATATTACGTGGCGCTACTTTTTCTTCGCGCCCGGTATTTATATTATTGTTACTGTTTTTTTTTTAGTTTTTTAATAAAAAGAGAATAATAACACCATAAATATTTTGATGAAGGAATTTGGTCTCTTCACTGATATTATTTTGCATGGAGGCAAAAGCGTAGCTTTTTGTCCGGTAACATTGATTTCTTTTTACTTGCTAATTATCCAGTATAAAAATACTTATCATAGTTTATTACAGAATTACAACTGGTGGAAAACAATGAGATTACTTGAATCGCAAGCAGTTCGTCCTCACCTAATTGAAACCGTGTATTTCCCAATAATATGTGATAACGTGAAAAGTTTCTTACAATTAATGCATTCGAAGTCTCAAGGCGATAATATTGCACAGGATCCAACCGTTGATATTAAGCTTCTTGTTACGAAAATTCTAGCGACGATTATATTTGGTGACCTAGCAAATAATTCTGCTGCCTTAGAACGCTATTCACATTTATCAAAAAAGATTATTGAATTTACGGATATCAAAGGCAATCTATTGTCAGTGTTTGGTTGGCTAAAATATTTTGGTGTTCGAAAAATCTTAGAAAAAGAAGCACGCCAATTAACCGCAAATAGGGACGAATTCTCGAATGGTCTACTGCAACAAATCAAGGATCGAATGATTGAAAACGGACCAGATTCCGAAACTTGTATTGCCGCCGAAATTTTAAAATCGGTTACGATCGACCCATCATTCGTCGCCTCTCCGTATACACACGAATTTAAAAAAGACGAGAATGGAAAATATGTTTTTGATAATTATGACGTGCGTCACCTTTGTAATGATTTAATGGTTGCGGGGACTTCCACGACAAGTGGTGCTTTATATTGGCTTTTTGCTACTTTAGCCAACCATCCTAAAGTACAACGTAAGATTCAACAGGAATTAGATAGAGTAGTTGGTAGAGGAAAGTTTTATACTTTGGAACATGAAAAAAATTTACATTATTTGAAAGCTACTATAAAAGAAAGTTTACGATTTAAGTAAGAGTTTTTTCTTGTTATTATTAAGCGGGATTCGTAATGTCTATCTAACAAAAAATTCCAACAAACAGGAGCGTTGTAAATCTAAGTTTACCACATTGCAGCTCTCGGGATGAGACTTACAATGGATATCATATTCCCGCAAATGCTGGAATCTTGATCAATTTCAGTGCGGTTCATTCTGACCCTCGACTTTTTGACGAACCTCATGAATTTTTTCCTGAACGGTATTTGGATGACAATGGACATTTAAAGAAATATGACGATATTCAGGATCCATGGGTAATTATTAATATAAGCTATATTCATTTATAAATACAGTAATAATCACTGATATTTTTTCAATAGTCATTTGGTCGTGGACGTCGGGCATGCTTAGGAATAAACTTGGCTTACTGTAATATGCTCACAATTATAGGCTATACATTAACTATATTTGATCTTGAATTGGAAAAAGACTTATTGACTAATGAGCCGATAAAGATTAATCTTGATGCAGGGAGAGGTCACGATTTCGATTATCTTCCACCCGAATACAAATTAATTTTTAAAGTTCGTGAAGGGGTAGATATTGGAACAGCATTAGCCTAATATATCGATAATCAAAAGCATACATGTTTTTCATTTTTAAATAGAGTATTTCAATGTAAAGCAATATAGGTTTTATCGGAGAGTGCGGTGGTATTTTTCGCTTTAAATGTAGATTTTGAAACATGTATATGTTTACCGTACTTTTGATCCATAACATCCGCAAATTTTGACAAATATATGATGAAAAAAAGAGGCGATTTAAAAAGGATAGGACGAGTGACTATTCTCTATTGCAACCTTATTTTGTTAAGAATAACCATCTGCTTCTCAAGATTTTATCAAGTCAGAAATTTCAACATGAAGATTCGATTTGGTTCCGCAATTATGAAACGGACACGAACATTTTGCTAAAAAATCTTAGCGTTTCCAATATCAATTAAATGTTCATATTTTCTATATTCTTTAAAGGCTGATAATTTAGAGAATGTTTGAAAATCTGTTATTATGGGCATGTTAGGAAAATAAGTGATCTTTATGAGTGTTTTTAATTTTAATTTCAATATTTTTATTTTCAGTAAAATCTTAAAGGCTCGACTAAATTAAAAGTGTTCTTCTCTATGAGAAACTATCTATACCAATTTCAAACTTATTATAATAAACTAATAAATGAAAGTAAGTATATTGAATAGGAATATAAAATAAATCTAAAAAAGATAAAGAGTAAAGGTAAAAATATAAAGATAGCAAAATAAAGTAAAGATGAATAGTAAAGATTGAAAAGCTTTAAAGAAATCAATAATATTTCATAATTAGAGCATTCAACTATAAAACAAAATAATAATAAAAATAACTTTCAGGCAAAATGCTCATCTTTGAAACAAAAATTCAAATAAAAAAATATATTATCATTTGTTAATGAATAAAAATTATAATTTAAACTTATATATATGAATATTATTTTACAAGTCATATTGTAGTTTGATATAAAAAATAGTCCAGATCTCATAGTAAATTTGTCAAAAATTCATTAAATCACGATTTTATTAATTCTTTTGAGATCAAGAAGTAATTTAGAAAAAAAATTCTTTTTTTATATAGATTTTTCAAATATATATATTAATTAATATTTCTTTTATATAATTTGTGAAATAATTATTAAATTTAGATAATAAATAATTAGCATAAAAAGAGTTTAAAAAGATAACAAGATATATTATAAAATATAAAAATTAATATAAAAAATAAAAAAGAATACAAGAATTAAATAATAAACTAAATAATACAAAAATAAGAAATAATAATAAAAAATATAGAAATAATATAAATTAATAAATACTTACAGTAATAGCCAAAGATAATGTATAATTGATCAAATTTATTAATAAAATATAGTAAAAATTGGAATTTTTCTCTATATTAATCTTTGTAATTTTATTAATAATTTCTATATAAATTAAAGTTCATAATTTATAGTTTAATATATATTTTTTTCAGATTTTTTAGAATTTTTTTGAAAGAGTTATTCTAATTGCAAAGCATTACAAATTTAATTAAAAAAATTTTTGCAATAACTTTGCAATTAGAAAAAAAAAATATATATTAAACTATAGATTATGAAGTTTAATTTGATATAAAATACAAAATATTTATTAATAAAATTATAAAGTTTAATATTAATCAAAAATTTCAAATTTTATTATATCTTATTAATAAATTTGATTCCTAATATATTATTTTTGGCTATCACTATATATAAGAAAAATAATTATAATAACAAATCAAAAATATAATAATAACTAGAAAAATAATTAATATTATAGTTTTATAAGTTTATATTAAATTATATTATTTTAATTTTATTATATTATATTATTATTTTTATTTTATTTTTTATTTATTTTATTTTCTTAATTTTTTATTTATTTATATTTCTTAAATTTTTTATATTTAATTAAAATATTATAAATTTTTGAATTTTCAATTTCTATCTTTAACTATATGAAATAATTACTAAACTAAGAAAAAGATCTATATACTAATCATTTACAATACAAAAATAAAGTCATGACAGTGTTAAGATAGGATCACAATACAAAGAAGATGTCAAAAATAGGTTATAATGATGTCAAAAAGAGATAAAAATGGAAGCAGAAAGAATTATAATGGGATCAAAAAGAATCAAAACAGTGTTAGCAAAAATAACTCATACTAAAATAAGGATCTAATACTAAAATATGATAATGAATTATGAAATTTAAAATAGAGTTGTACATATACAAAGTTCTCATTGGGGTATTTCAAGAAGTTGACAAACTTCGTCATCAATTACTGCATTTTTGAAAGCTAATCCAAGGGTATGCCAACGTTAAGAAAACATTCGTTTAATACGCACTACAATTTTAATACTTAAACAAATAGCTTATCACTATTTAGGTGCGGGTGTTAGCGGAAGTATCATGTGAGTTATATTTATTTACGTAATCGCTGGATTTTTCTCTTTGCATGAAGGTATGCGTTTTACACACTCCAACCCCGGACGTGATTGTGAACAAAAGTAGGGAATCCTCAACCTTGGAACCGCATTACTTAACACGAAAACCCCAAGGTAATTACTGTTTGATGCTGCCTTTTTTACACGAATTTTATCGAATACTTTGAATAATGAATTGTGAGAAACTTAATAATTCAGCTTATTACGATCAACAAAAAAGTTTTTCGAGATACATGTAGAAAAGGAATGGAATCTCCTTCACGATTTTAATCGCATCGAATTTTTTACTAATGTCAAATTAGTTTACAACTTTGGTCGCGTAATTTTTATTTTATGTAAAAATATATTTTTTGGTAAATCTCGCGTGTGAGTTTACATTCCCCACAGTTTCCAAGTGTGTGTTAAATGTTAACCATATACCTAACTTGAGTCGATTATACGAATTTTATCGCCGATATTTATTTTCGTCCCTATGAATTTCAAAATGACATATTATCAATAATACTATAAATAATTAAAATAAACGAGTTAATTACCAATTTTCTTGTGAACAAGATGCACTCCTTGAATGAAATGTAAGTATAATTAATATGACAATTTTAATAATTTGATAGCTCATAACGATAAGAGATAGAGATTGGCTCACTCACCAATGCAAGGTCGGTGTTTTGATTTTTTATCTAATCTACGATATGATTGTAAGGTTTCGTATACCTCATTACTTTTTCTCTCCCCAGTCTCTGGATTTACGTTAGTAACTGTAAACAACATTCGAGGCATGAATAGCAACATCAGCAACGTCAGCAACGTCAGCAACAACAACAAAAACAACAATAATACTACTCACCAATACACCGAGTACAAAGACGTGCGACGTAAAACAAATTTTCGTCATCTTCACCAATAACAAATTTTTTCCAAGTATCCTCTTCAAAAGGAAATCGACATCCTTTGACCACAATATTAGGTCGAAAATTCCGCATGATAACAGGTGACGACACTCTATTGTTCACATCACTTAACGATTCTTCACTTATCAATAAGAAAGGAAATTTGTCGGCGAATGCTGTCTGCGGTTTAAATCCGAGAACTTGTTCAGTTGGCGCGCATTCTTCAAGGTTCCTTAATTCTTGTGTGGATTTGTATACGATTCGTGATGATACTCCCATATATTCGGTGATCCAGGTTGCTGCCTCGTCACCACAATCGTACGCGTCAAGATTGTTAGACCATACTACGGCTTTTTGTAGTACATGAAGAGATTCTCTAGATACATATATATATATATGTATTTATTATGTGTGCGAGATATATAAATAATCTAAAGACAAAAAACTTTACTTTGGGTTAAGTGGAAGTGATAATTCTCTATCGATTCCTGGTGCTGTCAATACAAGAGATCCTCCATGTTCGTCTTCTGGGCTTTTGTTAATGGTTGGGACTATCAAAGCCATCTAACATAAATCTTTATTTTAGTCATTATATTTAGAATAATATTAACTATGTTTACTTAATTTCATTACCTTTGGAAATTCGCGTTGCGTTCGGAACTTGTAATTCTCATCAACAATCATCCAAAATCTATCATACATAAAACCAAATTTATTGGTTTTCCATGAATCCACTTGGATGCCACGACAAGATTTCACCGGGTAAATATATAAAGTTGTAATTTCCAATTCATGAGAAGTCATTTTTTGTTGAAAAATAATTGAAAGTTAATCGTAATGATCGTTAAAGATAAGGACGATTTTTTCCCTTTTTCATAAATTCACTGGGTTTAATTATACACGTATCGGTTTATCATCGATATACGCTATGGTATCCGGACAAGATCGGCAACCGGAAAAATTAATTGATGGTCCGTCAATAAAAGAGAAGCAATGATCAGCAATCACTAATAAAAAATTGGGATAATAAATACTATACGCGCGTTCAAAACCTCTTTTCTGAGCAATCGCATGTCTGTTTTTAATAAAAAACATAATACACTGTTTTTAGCTGTTGGAGACATAGTAGAACAGTTTCATTATGGTTATTTTGCTTCAAATTGGTGGTTTTTTGTTTCAAAAAACCAGAAATCTATTTGATTA
Organism: Ambispora leptoticha; assembly: GCA_910591765.1. Lineage (NCBI taxonomy): Eukaryota > Fungi > Glomeromycota > Glomeromycetes > Archaeosporales > Ambisporaceae > Ambispora > Ambispora leptoticha. The sequence continues at coordinate 11,554 of CAJVPS010001056.1, read as the reverse complement.
CCTTTTCGCATAAATTGCCAAATATGTGTAGAGTTAAACAAAGAACAGCTTGTAGTGCATATAATTGCTAATAATAATTTTCCTGGATTTGTTTCAGAAACAGAACCAAATTGTAAAATTTATTCTAGTATATCTGCTGCAATTAATGCTACATACCAAAAATTGTTTAAAACTCATACGTGCTATTCAGGCTTAGATCTTCTTGGTATAGATGATGATAAAATAGTTGTTCAATTATTATCAGGTGTTTTATTTTGTCCATTTCAAATCAAACTTGACAATATTAAAATTTTTATTGCACACATAGGTACATCAAACAACCAAATGCTCAACTTTACTGGATGTGAATATATAGCCAGTTTCAATCACAAAGTTTGTGATGATTAATATTTAATTGTTCAAATAATCAATGAAGATAATACCACCATTTATGTATATTGAAATGGACTTCAAAGAGAAAAACATACTGACATATTTCTACAAGAAGTATAGAAAAAAATGATGATTTGTCAAGATAAAGATCCTTTGGAATTATTTGGTCTAAATAATCTAATGGTTATAGAAGTAATGAAGATACAATCTGGAACTCTGCTCTGTAATTTTCAACAATAATCAGATCTTGACATAATGATACCAATTTACAAAAAAAATCTCAAATGAAAAATTGTAATCTTCAATCTCTAATGGCATCAATTTTTTATTGATTGGCTAAATCAAAAGAACATTATTATTGAATTTCAAATGATATTAGCATGCATTTATCCACCAAATTATATATTTGTGGATTATGAACTTTGTGTCTGAAGAAAAATAATGAAAGATGTAGGATGTATAAATATAATGCCATTTACAAAAAAAGAATCTCAGGTATTTTGAATTAATTATATATAGTATATAATTATAATTGAAACCTAATTATAATTGAAACCTAATTATAATTTTTATTTTTAGTTGGAATTTTGAATACGTATTATTGATTATTCAATAGATAAAGAAAATATATCAATACTATATTATAGTGATTTATTAAATCTTGATTTTTTTAAAAAGAAAATAATCATATCATCATCAGAAATAAATACTAAAATACAATTTTGAATGAGTTTTTCTAAATTGATTAAAAAAAAATATAGATTAGATGGAAAACAAAGAATATTATCTATAATTGTGGAAAAATTTGGACCTAAAGAATTATATAAAAAATTACAGGTAATTAAAATTAAAAATCAAATACTTACTTTTTTATATTTAAATTTTGAAAAATTTTATTATGACTACCAAAGAATATGCTAAAATAAATAGTTCCAGTTATTCTATATTAAAATCTATTATCACTCGCTCACATGTATCTAAAGTTCAAGATTAATAATTTGAAGTATTTTTTCTGACAAAACAAATATTTTTATAAGCTTCTATGCAATTGATTTGAAAACAAATTTATTTATACTCTATCTTAAAGATAATAAAAAAATACTTTGGGAAAAATTTGAAGCTACTTATTCAGATAGAATCAAACAAACTTCTTTTATAACATGATTAGCAAGTAAAAGATATATATATTGATAAGATTTAGATAGATTATATAATATTTGTAATGATTATGGCTATGAAATATTTGATTCTTTGATTCAATTGGTCAAAACAAATATAATTCAAAAAGAAAATCAAGTAAGTATTAGTATTTGTTATTAAAAATACAAAAAAAAACTAAAAATTAATAAATTTTTTAGCAAATCTTGGTTTGTGATATTGAATTTCTTTGATATCATATAAAATGAGAATTTGAAGAAGAACTATTGGTCAATAATAATGGGATAATAAATCATGTGAGATGCATAAATTATTATCTTTTTTATATATTTGATGTGTGTATACAAGTCTATCCAGAGCAGTGTAAAAAGTGTAATCAATTATTTAATCTTCTTGATCATTTGAAAGAGATTTTATCTTCCAAATATTATCTATTACTTCAAAAATATGAAGAAAAACTCACTTATTTTCTGATATATCAGGCATGAAAAGCCTATCTCAACAATCAATTCAAAGCTCAGTTATTAAAGCTAGATAAAAAAGATATAATAATACTTGCTAACTATAAAATAAAAATTTTGTCCAAGTTAGCATGTGAATAAAAACAAGAATTTTTTGGCAAAAGAAAATGGTTACTACATATTATCCTTATATTCACAAAAAAAGATGAAGCTGTTAAAATCTAAACATTTGATTATTAGTTATCAGATACTAAATAAGATGCTTAATTTATAGCCTTCTTATTTAATATAATGTTTGAAACTCTTGAGATTAAATCAGAATAGATAAAGATATTTTCAGATAATAATAGACATTATCACAGTTCAGAAATACTGACTATAGTTCAAAATTGATATCAGTTATATAATATTGATGTATATGAATAGTTTTTTTTGAAGCTAGAAAAGCAAAATCACTTGTTGATTCATATTATGCTATGGTAAGTTTATTTTTTTGAATTACTTTATCTAGTTATAGTTATTAATTTTTATTTCAACAGTTCTTATATGTAATAAAAAGATATATAAGAATAGAATATACTTTAAATTCAGAAGAATTAATTGTGATAGCTATTCAAAGCCTTGCAGGAACTTTTGTCATGAATATGGAATCCCAAAGAAATTATATGACAATTAAAATAATGGATAAGATATCATATTTGTATTACTGGAAATGGTTTATTTTTGGTAACTATGCTAGTTTTATCTAGTATCCTAGCCATGATAAAAAAAGTGTCAGTCACATGATTTTCTGATTAATATTCAACACTTGATTATATCATGTTATTATAACTGATGCTGAAGTAATAATATACTTTGCAAATCTTTAATTAGCCAAGTCAAGAAAATAATAGCTTTATTATTAGCTTTATTATTAGCTTTATTATAATATTATAATAATAAATATTATATAATTAATTATGATAATATATTTTAGTATATTTAGTTTTTGCCTGTCTTTACAATTATTTTTATTTATATATACATGATCTCAAGTGAAAGTATACAAATAATTCTATAAAATAAGTTGTCTATTGGTCTTTATCACAAAAAAAAGATTTTAAGTTAACATTATTATTGTAAAAATTTAAATAAAATAAAAAATCCATTTATCTTTATTTAAGTTTGAACAAATATATAATCGTAAGTAAAAATTCAAGAATAATTCTAATATTATTATCATTATTCCCATAATTCAAATTTTATAAAGGGAATATCCAACTGCCAAATATTTCACAATATCATATAATCTTTAACTTTCTATTTTTTAGCATCTTTCAGCATCATATTTGTAACTATACCCATATCTTTTTTTATAGCATTCTTCAGCATATGAGATTATGTTACATTCTCTATTTTTTTTCATTTTCTAGTATATGTTGTAGATATTATTGATCATAACAGTTTTCTCTCTTATTTTTTCTCTTTGGCAAAAGCTAATTTGAGTTTGCTGATTTATTTCATAAGTTTAGTAATTTTTGTTTGAATAGTTTGGAATTTGGTTTGCAAGTTGGTATTGCATTCTTGGATTAGCTTGTAATTTTCTTGTTTGATGACTAATTTAGAGTTTTAACAGTGAGATATTTTTCAGCATATGTTATTAATACTATTGATTATGATGATTTTCTTCTCTCCTTATTTTTCCTCTTTGGCAAGTTGATAATTTCTGCTTGAACAGTTTGAAATTTAATTTACAGATCAGTATTGTATTCTTGAATTAGCTTGTAATTTTCTTACTTGGTGACTAATTTAGCAACTTTGACAGTGAGATATTTTTCAGTACACATTATCAATATTATTAATCATGATAATTTTTCTCTCTTATTTTTTTCTTTAGCAGAAGCTGATTTAAGTTTGCTGATTCATTCTGTGAGTTGATGATTTTTGCTTGGGCAGTTTAGAGTTTGGTTTGCAGATCAATATTGCATTCTTGAATTAGCTTATAATTTTTTTATTTGATGGCTAATTCAGTAGCTTTGACAATGAGATATTTTCTAGCATATGTTGTCAATAATATATATATCATGATGATTTTCTAGTATTTTTTAGCACAATCTTTCATATTCTTCAGTATAATAAACCATGTTACTCTTTCTTTAGTCATCCTTTACTGTTACTTAACCTATTAATATAATAAAGAAATTATATACAATTAAAATTAGTATCACTTTTAATATAGTAATTAACAAAAAAATATATAAAATAAATGATTGTTAAATAAAAAAGAAATAAAATTGCATACAAAATCTTTTTTTCAAGAGAAATATTTGTAAAATTACTTCATAAAAATTGTAATTTTAAACTTGTTAGTTAGATTTTTTCCACTAGAAAATATGATAAATTTGTTAGGTTCTTTAATTCAAAAGGTAAAATATATTATTGATTAAATGATTTAATTGATCTGAGTTTAAGACTTTTAACTAGAAAAAAACAGGAATAAAAATAGATTAGTTAATAATTAATACACAAAATCTTCTTTACCCATCTCATAATTATCTTTAGAAATATCTATATTAAATGATATTTATAAATGATAAAATTAGTCTAATCACTCTTTCTTATTTACCATCACAGTTCATAATTTTTCCCAAATTCATGAAACTCTAATTTATCTGTGATAGTATCAAATCCATTAATCTTTATTGCAAGAAAAAGAAAAATAAAATTGCATATATTATCTTTTCTCAAAGAGAAATACTTGTAAAAATCATATCATAGAATTATAATTTTAATATGTTAATTAGACTCTTTTCATCAGAAAAAATAATAATTTGAATTAAATTCTTTAGATAAATATATTATTGATTAAATGATTTGATTAATCTGAGTTTAAGACTTTTAGCTAGAAAAAGAACAGAAATAAAAATAGATTAGTTAATAATCAATATATGAAATCTTCTTTATCTACCTTATAATTACCTTTGGAAATATCCATATTAAATAATATTTATAAATGATAAAATTAGTCTAATTACTCTCTCTCACCTACTGTTACAGTTCACAATTTTTTCCAAATTCATGAAACTCTAATCCACCTGTGATAGTATCAAATCTATTAGTCTTTATCATAAGAAAAAGAAAAATAAAACTGCATATATTATCTTTTCTTAAAGAGAAATACTTGTAAAAATCACGCTATAGAATTATAATTCTAACATATTAATTAGACTTTTTCTATCAGAAAAGATGATGACTTAGATTAGATTCTTTAAGTAAAATATATTATTGATTAAATAATTTGATTAATCTGAGTTTAAGACTTTTAGTTAGAAAAAGCATAGGAATAAAAATAAATTAGTTAATAAATCAATACACAAAATCTTCTTTACTCTATCTTATAATTTTCTTTGGAAATACTCATATTGAATGATATCTATAAATGATAAAATTACTCTAATCGCTCTCTTCCATCCACTATCATAGTTCATAATTTTTTTCAAATTTACAAAATTCTAACCCACCTGTAACAGTACCAAATTCATTAATTTTTATCACATAAAAAGCTTCAAATTAACTTCATAATTATAAATATCTAAAGAAAATAAAAAATTCACTTACCATTCAAACTAAAACATGATCCCAAGTGAAAGTGCAAGTAAAAAAAAAGCTTCAGGTTAATATCAAAAAATAAAAACCAAATTTAATAATTATCTACTAATTAAATCAAAAGATTATGATAATTAGTAGTCTCTTATAAACTTATCTTTATTAATTCAGTAATATGATATACTTTTGTGACAGATTTTTACTAAAAAACTGCTAGTAGAAGGATTGCATATATGTAAGGAACAATTTATAATAGATAATTCAGAATGTAAATTGCTATAACATAAATATGTAAATATATTAAAATTGAATATTTTTGCTAATATTATTAAAACTATATAATTTAACACAGCTACATTATCAAGAAACAAAATAAGTAAAAGCAATTTTAAAGGTAATACCCAAGTAATTATAATGACTGCATTAAAAAAAAAGATTAAAAAAAGTATATATATATTTCATCTCCTTTAATAGTTCCTATTCAAATCTCTGAATCCAAAGTATACTCCAGCTACTATCATGCAAAAATAATAATAGACTTTTGTTATAATAATCCAACATACAAGTATGCAATCTGTAACTATTGCTATGAAAGATATAAGAATAAAAGAGGAATTGATATGAATCTAATATCAAAAAAAAAGCTAAACTGGAAATTGATCTAAATACAGTCATTCAAAGTATAAGTACTGCAAGTGATACTAATGTCTCTCAAATTAATATTATCTTAAAAGAACTGTTTTCAGAGCAAGATGATCTTATTGAAGAGCAAACAACAAATTCAGATGATATTTAAAATGACTGATATAATAATAATATTAGTAGACTTCTTTATAATTTAGATAAGATAGCAAAGTATGTTAGTATAAAATTTCAAAATTCAGAAAGTAATAATGAACCTATAAGATTAGTCTTTGAAATAGAGCTGAATTCATGACTTGCTGAAAGTATTTCTTGTAATCTTCAGTTAAAAGCATTTGATTTAGAAATAACTAAGAGCAATTTTCTTTAACTTGTAAAAATAGTTCTTTTTATAATTAAGACCAGATCTCAGTATTACTGGGAAGTACATAATATATATCTAAATTGCAAAGAGAAGAGATTCATCAGTCATATAATAGTATATCTTAATTATATACAATATGAGAATTATTAATAGTAAAGATCTGAAAATTAATCAGTAAAGCATATAAGTGAAGTCAAAACTCTAATAAATAGATATATTTGTAAGAGAAATGTTATATTTACTATTAATTCTCAATAGTATCATATTCTAGTTTAAGTTTAGCATCTAGAAACTCATATATTCTCAGCATCAAAGAATCCAGTTTCCTATAAAGACAAAAGAATGGATTAAAGAAAATATTAAATATAATTGAAATTACAAGTTTTATAGATATCTTTATAATGAGAGGCTTATTAATTCTGAAGTATATACGAGAGAGTAGATATATTATTGAACATCTATTTTTAGTAAGAAGACATATATAATGAATGCTAAAAATCAGCTCATATTGGTAAAGTCTTATATTGAACAATCTGAATTTGTGGCAAAAGATTTTAAAATTATTTATTATGTTAAAAATAATTTTGTAAAGACTCTCAGATTTATGATATTATTGCTTAACCATATTGGTATTGAAAATATAAACAAGATTATTATAGATTCTATGTTTAAAACTAATTAAGAGTACTTCAAGCTCTTTATTATAAATATCAATTATGATGAATATGATATACCTTTAGCATACTTATATTTTTTAATATTTAGTAGTATTAAACAAGTATATTATAATTTTAAGAATTAAATCAATATGAGAATATAAGTTCTCTGTAGATTTTTCACCAGTCTTTGAAAAATGGGTCTATTGCCAGTATTTTGTCTAGTTAACAAAGATACTAAAAAGATCTCAGCTGTGAGTGAGAAATGATTGAATATTATTAACCTTTAGCTATGTTATTAATATCTTGAGCATGCTATTAGCAAATGATTAAAGGACAAGAAATCAAAAGCAAGTGCATATACTATAGCAAAAGCTTCAGAGATTCACAAATAGTTTGATTTTATTGACCCTTTCTAAATACTAAATTAAAATATTAGAAATCTATATCCAGAAGATTCTATCAAAGAACTCTTAGATATAGTAAAAAGATATATGAATATGCATTTACTTATACCAATAGCCAAGAATATTTTCTGAAGCTCTGCTAAAATCTATTAAAGCTATGTGAAGGAAATTTACCAGTTTTGCTATAGCTATAATCTTGCTGAATTATGGAGATACCTGTAGATAAACTGGTATAATAAAAAAGACTGGAAGCTTTTTTCTTGGTTAGCATATCTAATTATCATGCTATTAGCATAAATTACCATGATTACAGAAAGTTATTGGTGAATTCTTAAATATAACTATAAATATAATTACAATCAATCATGTTTAAACTATCTTACTCAGATCCTTATAGAATAATTGATATCTGATTTTGATCTCAAAATGAATTAATTTAAAGAAAATTGGATATTTTTATTATGATAGAATGGTTTTAAAATTGATTGAAGAAAAGTGGTAATCATAAAAATCCAGCCTGACATGGATAAAATCTATTATATTGATATAAATAACTGAATATGTTCTTGTCCAGTATATTTTCATAGCTGTTATCTTATCTGCAAGTATCTTGTTGCAAAAAAAAGTAATATCCATTTTTGGCCTATCTTCTCAAAAACAATATATCAATATGATTATCCTTTACTTACTTTTGAAAAAGATAAAGTATTAATAATCAATTCAATAAATAATTCCTAGTTTCAATATAGGATGAATAATCTTGATAAAGAAAGTGATAACTTACAAGATGCATCAACAACTAATCTTGTTAAAAAAGAGAGCTCAAGTATTATTAACTTATCAATAACTGTAAGATATAATATAATTAATGAAAGACAAGAAAAAACTACTTCTTATAAAAAAACTATAGAAATTATATTTATCTTATATGAATGAGAAATAGATAATGACTACTTTGTAAATACCTTTGATAGCTTGTTGAAGCCAGTAGTAAAAGTAATTAATGAGTATCAGGAGATATTACAAGCTCATAGTTAACAAGAAACTAAAAAATTAAAAGAAAAAAAACTTATATTTTGATTATGTTAATTCTAGAAAAAAAAGAAAATTAAAATTATTTAGCATGTTATAGTATTATGATAAAGCTAATAATAAAGCTATTATTTTCTTGACTTAACTAATTAAAGATCTGCAAAATATATTATTACTCTAGCATTAGTCATAATAACATGATATAGCTGAGTGCTGAATATTGATTAGAAAATTATATAGCTAACACTTTTTTTTACTGTGACTAGGATATTAGTTTTATTCAAGACAGAAAATTGTCATATATTAGGAAATAGATCCATTTTTTATCTTTTGATATAGAAAAATCGATGGAAAAGCCAATTCATAAGCCAACACTCAAAGTTTTATCTTATATAATCTCTCAAAGTTCATGAAAAATTTCTATTTCTCAAAAAAATGGTAAGCATAAGATTAAACTAAAAAGTTAGTATTTGAAATAATATCTAATTATCTTATATAAATACATATATCAAATCAAAATTAGTTAAAGAGAAGAATAAAGATAAGTAAAAAGTTATGAATTAGAGATTTTTTATTATTTTGACAATAAATTTCAATTAAGCAGACAAAAGTAAATCAAGTAATCCTGTATTTAAATCAGATTTTTCTCTTATAAGTGATTGAGTCTTAAAAAATAGACAAAAGTTAGGAAAGCATAATTCTGAAAAAAGAATAAGTGAAAAAGTAAAAGATTATCTGAAAGTATTTTTTATAGTGGATAATGCAAATAAAACTGAGTGTATATCAGCTGAGAAGATGATAAAAGTATTAAATAAATTAGTCAAAAAAGACGAATTTGAGACTGATGAAGTTTCTAAAGTCAAGACTATTAATTCATGAATTATCAAATATTCATATATAATATGTATACTTGTCATTAAAGAAAGACAGAAAGTTACAATTCAAACTGATGAGTCAAGTCAAATTACAAATGCAGAGAAAGGTATAGTTATTGGAAATATAAATGAGCAAGACATGAGACATAATACTTCTAGTAGCTAAAAATAGAGCAAATGAAGAAAAAAGTCTTAATTTTGGCTAAAAATAACAAAAATATATATAGTATTAATTATGTAATAATAGATTTAATTGAGTTTACCTGAAAAATCTCTATTTTTGATATAGTAAAGACCAAAATAAAAGCTTTCAAAGATATCTTTTTTATAAAAACCAAATTTTGAGACTTTTTGTACTATTTGCACTTTTTATTGATCAAAAACACATGACTAACTGGAAAGTTATGTAGGAGCTAATTATTTCTATCTTTGATTAGTTATATATTTAATTGATCTCAGTATAATACTAATTGTTAATTCTTCTTTATTTACAGATTATCAATTAAGTAAAATCCAAGCAGATTTTTTATTTACATAGCTATTAAATTTTAAAAATTTCTTATAATTATTCTCAAGATAAGTAAATTTAATATATTACTTTATATAATGATTATATTATTACTATTATCTTCAATATTATTAACTTTAGCCTTTTCTTTTGAATAATAATTCTTAGCAAAATGATTTAGTTTATCATAGTTATAATAATTATAATTATTATTATTTCTGTCATAATTATTAATATTATTATTACTATTACTATTATAGATTGATAAAAATCTTTAATATAATCTAGTTTTATAAATATAAAATTAATATTATTATGCATATTATTATAAGAAGAATTTTGATTTCTTTTATACTTTTAATTATAATTATTATCAATTTTAAGAGAGTAATTAATATTAAATATAGCTATATTATAATAAATTGCAAGTTTTCAGATAGTATTAAAAGTTTCAAATATTATAAATATATATATATATATATATATATATAAGTATGTAACATTTAGATATGAATATGAAGATATATAAAAAAAGAAGTTAATAGTAAATATATATATATATATATATATATAATATTAATCTTTTCTACTACTATCAAAATTATAATCTTTCTAGTTATATTATAAAATATATCAGAAAAATTCACGTAAAAAATTCAAGATATATAATAATGTAAATTAAAGTAGAATTCATACAAAAAACTAATTCAAGACAAATAAGATTATTATATTAAAACTTATTCTTTATTTATTATTATATTATTATTAAAAATATAAAATAAAAACAGAATCTTTAAATAATAATTTAATATTATATAGAATTAATAATATTATTATAGTGAATTTGTAAGTGGAATTTCATTTTAATTCATTTTAATGATATAGAGTTGGAAGAGACTGAAATAATTAAAGATAATAAGAGGGAAATTAAACTATAACTTTCAATAATAACAAAAATTTCTAAGATCTGTGCTAATATTTACAGATATTGTCTTAATAATAGTAATTAAATAAAGAATAAATAAATAAATCAAAGAAATTATAAAGATTAATTAAGTGAAGTTACTAGTAATCTGATATAATTCAAGATTTGAATTAATTAAATAGCAAGCTATTAATCAAAAAAGACTATAACTAAAGTAAAGATATAAACTAAAATACAAAAACTAAATAACTAAACAAATAAAAGTTATAGATTATTTATAATAGAGATCTTCTACTCTCAAAAATAATAAAAGAAATAAAATAAAAAGTGTGACTTATCTATAGTAAAGATCTTCTACTCTTAAAATAATATCAAAAATATCAAAAATTAATATAATATTATAATTCAAAAATCAAAAATCAATTTTGTATGGTCAAAGAAATAAAACTGAGTGAAAGAAAGGATACTAGCATAATTTGAAAAAAAATCTTATAAAAAGATTACTATTATTATAATAATAAGTTTTTAAATTATATTTTCCAAATAATTCAATTCAAAACTATTTATTT
>CAJVPS010001055.1:0-17724 GCA_910591765.1 Ambispora leptoticha | reverse complement strand
CAACTTGTTCTAATTGCATATAAAGTCAATTAATTTTTACTAATTATTAATTAATAAAAATTAATTAATTTCATATACAATTAGAACAAGTTACTGGTAAAAAAATCCAAAAATTCTGAAAAAATATATGTTAAACTAGAAAACTTTAGCTATTTTTTGAACTAAAAATAAAAAATATTTGTTAGTAAAATTAAAAACTTTTATATATGAAGAAAAATACGTATTTTACTAATTATAATTAGTAAAAAATTTAAGCGTTGCATTATTTTTGATTGTCACTGTATATTTGTTATAATAAGTTTATAATTATTTATTAAACTTAAAAATTTTATAAAATAAAGATTTAATTAATAAAAAAGTTAGATTATTTATATTATATTGCAAAAAAAGAAAATAAACAAATTATAATATAACTAATAATAAATATAATAAAAATTAAAAAAGATATTAAAATTAATATATAAATAATTAAATAATATATTTATAATAAAAAAAATTTATTAAGAAAATTTCAAAATCACTACTTTTTAAAAATTATAAAAATTTTAACTAAAATAATATAATTTTAAGAATGAAAATATTTTTCAATTATATTATTCAAATAAAAAGTTTGATAGTTTATTAAATAATAAAAAGTATTTTATATAATCAAATATTTATAAAAAAATTTGTTTTTTAGCTTTGAAATTTGATAATTTAATTTATTTTTAGCAAAATCTTGATTTTTCTTATATATACTATTTATAAACAGGTCTTTTTATTCTATTTATAAATTTTTTGATAAAGATAATATAAAATAGAGCTTATAAAAATAATAATTCAAAAGATATTTAAAAATTTATAAGAAATAGAAAAAAATTTAGTATGATAAATTATTATAATTTTTAATATTGTTTAATCAAAATCTAATTAAAAATATTTGACAACTTCTAAAAATTAAAATATCTAATTAACAAAAGATATACTAGTTATCAAATTAATTAACTAAAAATTTAATTAATAGTATAAAAATAAAAGTTATAATATCAATAAAATTAGAGAGAAATTATATTATAATAATATTTAAAAGTTATCTAATATATGATAATAATAAAAATTTTATTATTTACTTGATTTTATAAAATAATAAAAAGTTAATGCTTATATATTTGACTATATAAATATATTAATCAAATTAAAAGTATATAAAGATCTTGAATCAAGTAAAATGAAATGATAAGTTTAAATATTTTCAATTTATCAAAGTATTTCTTTAGTATTTATATAATCTTGTTAATTAATATAAATAAAAATATCACTTGGAAATATTTGATAAGAAATATTGACAAGTTTAAAAATTATTATAGGTAATAATTTTGTATTATCTGTTATATAGATAAGAATAATAGTGAAATTCGATTTTTTATATCTAGTAATATGAATACTAATTGTATTTGTAATCATTTCTTTAATAGTTATATTGCTTGAAAGATCAAATATTAATAATATTTCATCTATATTATCAATTAATATTATTGAATAATTATATTAAATATAGTAATATAAGAGAAAACTCAAAAAATTATGCTTTTATATCTCCAAATCTTTGAATAATCTTTGAAAAATAGTAGTTTATCATTAATTATTAAGATTGTGATATCACATAATTTATTTTTTGAAACTTAGAATTACGAGATGTGAATGGAATTAATAAGAATTGCGTCTGCTTTTTTCTGTAAGTTATATGTTATTTGTGTCTGGAAAGCATGTGGCATTTTAAATTCCGTATAATAATTCTGTATAAATTTGTACAGGAAACTGCGTCCAATTGCATACGGAATTAATTCCTGACACATTGCTGAAAAGTTGTTTATGCTTCACGTAAAATTCCTGACGTATTTTTTCCATAGTGAAATAGAAAACATGTATACACATGTTAAGTAACAATCATTGTTATCGTTATATTTGGAAGATAATGAGTTTTTAGTCCTATTGTTATTTTATTCTATTATACATAACAATAAGTTTAAATTTACTGAAGACATGTATATATATACATTTCTGTATTCTGCTAATAAATTAACACATTTTATTTTAGTTTTATTAAGCAAACATATGACAATTTTTTACTTTCCCACGTATCAGAAAGTGCGACTGCAAAATATTGGGATTACAGTCCCCAGCGAAAGTAATAGCGAGTAATTTTTTATGAATAAAAAACGTACTTTATTATAAATTTAAAAAAAAACTTTTTTTCTTAAGGCCAAATAGTATGGCTATAACTTTCATTATGGTGTTAGTACTTGGTATGAGTACTAAATTAACATTTTTGTTCACTCTAACTTAACAAAATGTATAACCTCAATTACTATTTAGTATGAGCTCCTTCAGCATCTTTTCATGCTTGAACCCGATTTTGCATGCTACCGATGCTAGTAACTATGGCGTTTTTTTGATCCTCTTCCATTTCTCCCTAATAATACCAATAAATTTATTTTTTAAAACCTTTTTTTTATGCTATCCTTTTTTAGACGTGTTTCTCAACATTATGTTTCAAAATAGCCCATATGTTCTCAATAGTATTGAGATCTGGGCTAGATGAAGGCCAGGTGTGAACACGTCTTGGAAGGCGGGTATTCAGATGTCCCTAGATGTATGCTTAGGGTCGTTATCTTGCTGAAAGACCCATCGGCCACCTACTAATGCTTCAGCATTATCGTAATGTTGTTTATTTAAAACTTTACGATATAGGTGGCGGTTAAGGTTTTCAGTAAAGATATGAATACTGACCTTCCCTTTGAAATTGATAGCACCCCAAATATGAACCTTAAGGGAGTGGTTTACCATAGGCTGGACAGGTTTCTTTCACAAGACCATGCTAGCATCGTATTGCGAAACAACTGGATAATTGTTTCATCTGAAAAACAACTTTCTTCCAGTTGTAATGCACATGATCTTGTGCCTATGACAAGCGGTTAATCTTTGCTTGTTCTGTTAGAAGAGGGACTTTTCTGGGAAGAGTAGCAGTATAACCGAGGTTGGAAAGCTCACAGCGAACTGTTCTCTCACTAACTTTGAGAGCTTGGTATTTATCTTCTAAAATAGCTTTCATTTCAGTGGTCCTATAGTGGTTACTCTTGATGATCATTCCGAGGTGGCGCCGTTTTTCCAGTGATGATTTTTGTGGACGACCTGACCGGCGAATTTTCGGAATTTTTCCATTTTTTTTAATATAGTGATGCATGTACGTAATGGGATCCCAGTTCTAATCGAAATTTCTTTCGGAATACGAATACTATTTACGTGACTCAATGACAAATAAACATTATAAATGAACGTTTTATGGTATTACGCCTGAATAAGTAATTCGAATCTTCGCGCCATTACTTTCGCCGGGGACTGTAATAGAATGTGCGGTAAATCTTTAAATAACCAAAAATTATCGAAATATCACAAAAATTACAATTTTCGTAAAATTTAGCAAACTTGTTTGAATATGAAATCAATAATATATCGTTCGTCATTTTTTTATTTTGTTAGCGAGAGTTTTCAGGATCAGTATCGGTATGAAGATAAATTGGTTTAATTTATACTGTAAAATACATGTATTTGATATAGGTTACTTGCTAAATTTTCGTCACTATCGTTAGCACATTTTCATTAAAATTTCTTAAGAGAGATCATCGATTAAGACCTCAAATTCGACTGCTCTTGATAAATGAAATCTTTTCACAACTAACTTGAGGTGTATGTCCAATATTAAAATTAAAGTATAGCCACGTTATTAATGTTTATTCTGAATGAAAAGGTTTACCAAAGGATCAAAATATAGGATATGCTCTTATTCGCCATAGCCTGCTTCATTTCACAACAAGAATGCCATTAAACTCCAATATGTATTTATCTTTTTTGTTGCTGCATTATTACCTATTTCTGTAGTATGAATTCTGTTGAATCTGTAAAATTAATACAGTTTAAGATGATGTTCTTGCAATAGAATTTAATAAAACTGAGATATATCTTTATGAAATTATCTCCATTACAAGACAATAACTTTTTGCTCTCAAAGTCTAGGAATCTAATATTTGAATAAGATCCAAAGAGAAATATTTATATGATAAAAGTACTCAATCTAGAAATTCAAGCGATTGCATAACTAACTGCTTTCTTATTTTAAAACATATTTAATATTAGGCACTAGAGTTAAACACCTATACTATTTCGAATAGTTTTTCGGAACTATAATCAAACTATCGGTGTATAGTTTCGGCACCCAATTCTATATGAAAACTCACTAATAATTAAAATGTTAAATTTGGAAATTATCATACCGGTATTGACATAAATATTCAAATAAGAGAATTTGTTATTCCTTTTTCGGTCTTTGTTTGTTTTCCTTATTTATTCCCCAAAATTTCATCATTAAGGAAAATGTAATTAGTCTGCCTGTTCGATATTAAAAGACGTAATTATTTACTTTAAAGAAATATCGGCCGACAATATTCACATTATGTTTTACATTGGTTCAAAAATTAATACTAAGATCGCATATGAAATTGCGCCGATTTCACTGAAACGATTGATTATACGGCAATGATTATTGAACTCAACATAACATAACCGTCATTCAGTGAATTTAACACTATTTGAAATGTAAAATTCGATTGAATAACATATTCTGAACGTGTGTTATAAATTTATGATGTCTTTAATCTTCAGTTGCTATATTCGATTCTGAAAAATAATGGAATAATATCTGTGTATCACATTACACTGAAACTTTCATTTTTACGTAACATTGTTTTGATATGATGAGGTTACATTATCTAATACTGTACTTTTGTCAATATAACGATATTAAGTAACCCCTGTTCCAAATTGATGACGTAGGGGGGGGGGGTTCGCTTATTTTCAGGACTTTATGGTAATAATGACAACACCAAATTACTTGTAAAATAGCTTGCTAGAAGCTGAAAAGCCGGAGATTTACTATCAATAAACTTTAATGTGATATACGTTCTCCATTTTTTCAATTACAAGCCTACAACATTTTTGCATCGATCCCACCAAGTGCTTGTTGAAATTTTTTCTCATTCCTCCACAATAAATAGTTTTAGTTCGTTTCACAACTTTCCCCTTAACAATATCCATAAATTTTTGATGAGGTTTAATCAGGACTATTAGAAGATCAATCAATTATTTTTTTCAAAAATGCTTTTACTATAAAACTTATGTGCTTGGGATGTTTATCTGCCAAGCTCGTTTCTAATTTAGGGAAATATTGTTTTATAGTTTGAAAATTTTATAATAAATTGCTTTTGCATTTTGTATTTCTTTGTCTCATAATTGTTTGAATAACTTTGCATGTACATCTTGACGGACGCACATATTCATTTGATTATTTAAAAAACGCGGTAACAAAGAAAAATGTACTACGAAAACAAAAGATTTGCTTTGATAGTTAATAAATACATGGTACATTCTAGCTAACTTAAAACGGAAATTCTATTAGACTTAACGCATTGTATATACATGTACATGATATACAATCAAAAAAATCTGGTGAATCATTCCATTATTGTTTCCCCCTTCACCCACCCTTATTATGCATGTAATAACCTTTTAGCCCACTATTTCAAGACCAGAGAAAGAAGTCGCAGTATACGATATCTGAGATCAATTCAGGTCCTAAACTAACTTATCACTAAATCTCTGAGGTTTTTCATTGTACGAATGATTGCGTTTTGTATACATGAATGAAAATAATAAATATACAGAATATTTATAATGGGTCTCAGGCCATTCTCATTAACATGATTATTGATTAGTTTTCTAGTACATCTACGATGTGACCTTTGGTGTGGTATACAATGATTGGTTGTATTTTTCATTAAATGGAAATAAAAGGATCGAAATTTCGATATTATCTGAAGAAAATATATTTTAAGAAATTGTTTGTTAGTTATCCTATAATATCTTGAAACTGAAATTATTCTATTTATTATTTTAATTATGAACCACCCACAAAATGCTTTACAAACTCAACAACAATCAAATTTGCAACAGAATTTACTGCAATACCAGCAGCCCAACCGCCAGCCGAATTACCCATTACCACAAGTACTAGCACTAGTACATTATGATATTATAAATGGAAGCCAAATTATTTTTAATGAGCCATTTACTATCATATCAAATCAAAATGATAATAATCTTTCGGTTGTACTCTTAGAGTCATATCGTTCAATGAATTAGCATTCTTTTTATTCATTTTACGTTTATACTTTATTCAATACTAATTTGTATACTTGTTTGTATTTTATTTTTCATATTTGATTTTAGTTCGTATAAATTTTCTTTTAAGATTTTGACTCTCTATTCGATGTCATTCGTATTTATTTTTCATATGTGATCTATTTCGCATACAACTATTTTTTAACATTTTACGATATTACTCTATATTCTTGTTTACCGTATAACAAAACAGACCACGTTTCTTATCCTTATTCATATGACCATTTAACAAAATTTTTGAATTATTATAATAGAATATTTGTTAGTCAGTTAGATCTTTACTATCTGATTACAAAGTGCTCGGCTTTCTAAAAGAAACATTATGATAAGTTAAATCTTTTCTTAAAATTATATCATTTTGCTATAATATCTTAAATTGAAACTTTCAATTATTGGTTTATATAATTCTGAATCAACATTTAATAACTTTGTGATCTTTTAATGTTAACTACAAAATTTCGTTATCATTATGCTCTTATTATACATCATAATTTTCTCGAGCCTATTGATTGTTCTGCGAATCAATAGCTTTTAACAGAGCTTCAAAGAACTTATTTATATTAATTTCATCATTTTTATTTTGCTAATTATTCTATAGTTTTCAATTTTTTATCATTGAGATAAATAATCGTATACAATGTCGTACTACATTTAAACCTCGTTAAACCGAAATATTAATCATGACCTGATAGATGGATGTTTGTTCCAGGAACAGTCATCTCTCGCGATAAAAACTTGATAAACTGAATTTTTCAAATTTTTACTAATAATATCGATCACTTCGGTTTATGGAGATTGGACTGCAGCTTACAACTCCATTACATTACTTTTATTAGTAAAATAGAGTTAATAGTATGTTAAAATAGTTGTTTTTGATAGTGATTGATTTATTTTTACTAGTAAAATAAATTGGATAAAAATGTGTCAGATACAATAATATTCTTAATTAATAAGAGAAATTAAAGTATGGTGACTTTTATAAAGTAAAATTTGTTTATCACCATTTTATATAACAATAATAATAACAATTTTTCTTTTTATTTATTTATTTCAAATTAACTGCTTGAAAATTTAGCGAAGAAGCTAACGAATGCGTTTTCGATGAAATTGAAATTTTATATTATAAATGTTTGTCCCAATTTATCTGTTTAAAATAATGTGTATGATGGCTTTGCTGCAATTTTTTTAGTCCAGTTTTAAAACTGTTAATGCTAGATTTCTCATTTTTAACGTTAATACTATCTAGATGAATCAAATCTATCTCGATCTTGTTTTCGAGTTGAAAATTTCTATTGTAATTTCTCTATGTTGAAAATAATCTCTTTCAAGGCAAATATAAACAAATTATTAAAAGAAATTTATAAGAACCAGATTAAAATAAGGTGTGTGTTTTTGTTCTATTTATTATTATTCATATTGCATTTTGTGTATGGGCCGTTTTCAGTAACGAGAAGCGTAGAGCGAAATAAGACGTCATACAAAGATGTTATTCCCAATGTACCGTAAATTAATGCGTGCTTTGCAATAATGCAGTGTTATCAGCTATGATGCTTTTGCTTATGGTTGGCTTAGAGAAGTACTATTTAGTACGTAATTTTTTGGGGTCAGCAACTCATCATGTTTATAGTAAATTCTAATGATCACGCTATTAATTAATATCACAAGGGGTAAGTAACTGTCGTAGAAATAATGTTCGAAAATGTTTTTGCAAAAAAATTTCAAGATATATACAGTAAAAATCTTTTAGATACTTTTATGCAAACTCGTCTAAACGCAAACTATACAGAGGGTACATGCAAAGTAAAATTTGAAACATATTCATTGTCTATCCACAAAGCTGTGCACGTAGCCTAAACTCAACCTTAATTATTTTGCAGGGAACGTCAGAAAAGACCAAGCAAATTATTTAGATAGAACTGCCTGGCTTTTACTGAAAATTTCTCTTTTTTATTGTTACGTTTCTCAAATGGATGATTTAGTCAAATTTGACGGTTGCAAAATTACTTTCCGCATGCATGCAATGAAATAACGATAATTGCATGTACATGTAAATCTTTAACCAAAAATTTGTATGGCGCTCATTGGCGCAACGCCAAGTTGAATGATAGATTTTAACAATTTAGTACATATGCATGTCTATAATGAAATGAATTCCAGTCTAGTCATTGTTATAATGAACACATTCTATAGATACAATGAACCAATTCATATTGCTTTTTCATTTTCTCGCATGTTATTTGCTAAGGGATGCTAAAAAAATTTGATTACGTTTACATCATTTTTAGGGATTGATCCGAAAAATTTTCTTATCGTTATCATTCAATAATTCTATTTACGTCCCGGCCTGCATATCTAGATTTGCAAAATTCATATGATTTATAATGTGTTATTTGCACAATAATGCTGATGTGGTTTTAAAAAAATAAGGTTTAAAATTTGAGAAATCCGATAACTTTGGGGCGCGATATGCCGACGTTCAACGGTCCACATTAAACACAATAGTACCATTCAATTCGTTTAACAAAATAAAATGTTAATTAGAAAAAACATTTCCTATGAAGTTATTTTTCAATACAATCAAAATAAAAAAATTTTTGATTTTTTTTGCATGGTATAATATAACTGATTTGGACCAAAATGTTGAAGTTGTTTCTTAGAATTAGGGAATATTAACAACTTCAGTAAAAATTGAAAAATTGGCTCATTTGAAATGTTTATATATTCTGTGAATAATTTAGTCACATTTTTTGGACACTCCGGGTATTTTTTCATTTTGTGAAGATTCCAATAATCACCGAAATATGCTAGAATGTTTTAGTAATTACTAAGCATTTTAGCACATCTCGGAGATTATTAGATCCAAAGTGGCCAAGGAGTGCTTTTCATACTAATCTTAATGATATTTTATGAAAAATTTTATTATATGATTGCCATTTAAAAAAAATTTTGCAAATAACTTTTTTTACATAATTTAGTATAGCCAAAGTATAACTCTAATGAATTATTACATAACAATTTGTTTAAGCTTTAAAAAGCATTTATATATAAATTATTTTTTTACAAGCCCAGAATTTTAAATAATTTTGATTTAAAGATTTTAAACTATCTGAATTCTTAAAAAATATAACTCAAAGAACTATTTATATATCTAGACTTGTTAACTTTCTTTATATTTTAGATATCTGGAATGTTATTAATAATATAAAATTATATTATTATAAGTGAGTATGTTTATTTAATGATATAACTATATTTAATTCTATTTCTAATCAATATATATTATTTTAATTGGTATTAAATAAATTACAAGAATATCTAATATATTAAAATTATATAATCTCTTTCTTTATAATAGAATATATACTTTCATATCTTAATATTATATAAGTCTTAATTAACTTTTGGAAAGTAATAAAAATTAGTTGCTTGCTATATTATATTAATATACATAATAATTAGAGATATGTCTATGTGCATATATATATATTATACATATAGTCATATAGTTACTAACTAATATTATAAATGCCCATACATAATTATGTATATGGTTAAGTTCATAAATCATCACCAATTAAGATATTTGTACTCAGTAAATAATGATAAACTAATGCATTTATACAGAATATACATATAATAATAATGATAATGATAATATCAATATCTTTATTATTATATATATTTTATCATTATAATTTCTTGAAGTTTTATAAATAACTTAAACTTTCAGAATTACAAAAATTTAAATGAGATAATCTATTAACTTAATAATAGTAAATAAGCTCAAAATTAAGAATACTTATTAGAATACTATTTATTATTTCAAAATATTATTAAATATATATATTTTGATATTTTATTACTAATAATCTCATACAATTATAATCTAATTAATGTAATCTATCTAATTCAAAGTTTTATAACTATTTTTAATAACTTATAACTCTTCTTTATAGCTTATAACTATTTTTGATAGTTTGTAATTATATTAATAATTTATAATTATATTTACTACTTCAAAAATTTTTTCAAATTGATAAAATAGATATTATTATTATTATATATTATAATATAATAAATAATCTTTATAAATAAGATTATTTTTAGCTTTAATTTTTATTTTCTTTCAAACTTATATATAAGAAAATACTCATTTTACTAAATTATAATATAATATTTTATAAGTATAATTTCTATTTAGAAAACTATAAAATAAATAAAAAAGATTACTATTATAATTTATATATAAATAATAAGATATTAATCTTTTAAATTATATAGAAGAAAATTGTTTCTTATGATCTGTATAATAAATTATATGACTATTATTATATATATATAATAATCTAAGTAATTTAGTTATTTATAATAATATAGATTATTTAATTATAAGTAAAAATATATCTATATATATTACATAGATAGTTATTAATTAATATTATAAATACTTATATATAATTATGTATATGAAAATTATCACTAATTAAGATATGAATACTCAATAAATAATAATAAATTAATATATTTATACTGATACAAAATATATATATAATAATAATAATAAATATTTATATTTTATTGTTGAAGTTCTATATAGAAATATTTAATCAAATTGATTATATTGCTAGAGTTTGGCAATAGTATATAGAATGTAAATACTATAAAAATTTCAAATATTAATATAGTAATTCAGTAATTATATACAAGTTATATCTGTATATATATTTAAATATCTCAATTAAAGTTAAATAATTATTTTTTAATATAAGCTTTAAAATTTAGATATTATTAATATAAGTTTATTTAATATTAATTTATCTAGAAGTTAACTTATATAATATAAAGCAAAATCAGATCTTTTTAGTAATATATTAATATAGAAGTATGTTGATAATATTATTTTAATTACTTGATAAATTATGAATTTTATATAAGTAATATTTAAATTAATATAATTAGTATAATATATCATAATAATTTCAATATTATTTATAATTTTGAATATAACAGATCAGCTTTTGTAATATTTATAATAAAAAAGAAATCAGTTAAATAATAAGCATATTTTAAATTAGTTTATATTTATAGTAATTATAAATTACAAACTTCTTCAAATAATCAAAAAAAAAGTATTATAATAATGAAATAAGTGTTAATCAATATTATGCTGGTAATGAGAGTAATAAAAGCAAATATCAGAATAATAATAAAAGTGAATATTAGGATAGTAATGATAATGAACAATTTAATATATCAGATAATAGTAATAATATATTAAAAATATCAAGTGATAATAATTATTAATAAATATATAATAGTTATAGAAAATAAAATCATCATTAATTTCATATTGTGTATTTGATTAACTATATACAGTGGCAATCAAAAATAATGCAACACTTAAATTTTTTACTAATTATAATTAGTGAAAAATTTAAGTGTTGCATTATTTTTGATTGCCACTGTATATATAGATTATTATGTGTATTACATGTATATACTATGCGCATATGCGAACTATGCACATAGTGCGTATGGTACACATAGTGATGTACTATGTACGCATTTGCCCATCTCTAGTCACGAGTCATTTTCAAAATTCAGATGACCATAATGGCGTTCATTTCGGTAATTTGCAAAATAGGCAAATGACCTAATCATTTAACATCCCTGTTCAATCCTGCTCCCTGTGAGAAATTATATGTTATCAAAATTTATCAATTGCCCCCTTCCCTCACTGCATGTCATATTAATATTTCATAAATAATTACGAAACCAAATATTAGAATTATGTAGTTTGTTACATTGATTCAAGAATTTGTTTGCATATGGTTTACATTGATAATTTAGCTATTATGAACTTAAAGCATTCAAGAGATTAATGAAATTGCAAAAGGTTGTACCTCATATATTTAAGATGAAGTCGTAATCATTTTGTAATATATCACATGTACATGTAATTTCCTTGTGCAAAGAACATATTTAGAACAATGAACATGTATCTCTATACAGTACAGTATGCATATTACATGTATGATTGACTCCATAACCAAACAGGAAAAATACCTGTTTACAATGGTACTCATGATTAATCATTCCATTTTTGAATATTTAGCCCACTATTATAGGGATCAGGGAAAAGGTTTTTTGCTCGCGGTATATGATATCTGAGCTTGATTCAGGTTTCTAAACAAACCTTATCTTATCGATAAGAATAAATCTTTGGATTGCATTTGGTATACAATGAATGAAGCTAATAAATATACAAAAATTTTTACAATGGATCTCAGTCCGTTCTCACGAACATGAATATTGATTTAGTTTGCTAGTTTCATGCATGATATGATGTTTTGGCGAGCAGTGATTGTTTTTATTTCATTGAAGCAGACATAGAAGAATCAAAAATTCGATTTATAAATATATTTTAAAAATGTTGTTTATTAATTATTCTATAATATCTTCAAATTGAAAGAGTTATAATTAATTATATTATTATTTAAAATTATGATTTAATTACAAAATCTTTTACAAACTCAACAAATCTACAACAGAATTGATTACGAATATAGTAAATCAACTATTATCAGCAGCACCAGCACATTAAAATATTATAAATAAGACATATTATTCTTAATCATATTAAATTAAAATGATATATATTTCGATTGTACTCTTAGAAACATAGCATTGATAATGAATTAGTGCTCTTTTTATGATTTTTACTCTATAGTCGATACTCATTCAAACCTTGTATTTGTTTTTTCATGTTTGATGTTATTACGTATATATTATCAAAATTATATTTTATTTCCAATTCTTATAGTAAAAATCTAGGTTATTATTTATTTACACGATTTTCTCTATATATTGTATACACGTAAAACTCGGTATACGCACACCCGTTCCATTCGTAAAAGTTCAAAAGTCATTACAAGAAAATCTGTTCGAAAGTATATAAAAATAAAATATATTAATAAAATACAAATAAAGAAAACTATGTGCCAGGAATTATGACACTCTTTTTTCAGATAATATGATTTTTTTACATGACAGAAATAGTGATATCATCAAATTATTCACATGATCCATAGATAATAAAACCTCTTATTTTTAGAAAACATTAAAGAATAATACATTTACATGTATCATGAATGATGCCCTTTTTGAGAATGGGATGATTTTCATGATACTTGTACAAAAATATAGAACAAATGCTTAATTTAGATTGTATTTGACAATCTTTTCATTGGTTAATAGACAAAATATGTTTGGAGATAAACTTTTAGATTTCTTTATGCTAAAGCATTTCGTTCATCATATGTATAACATTATATTCTTATTCTGTTATTTGAAACTTTTTCGTACACGTATTTTATCTTTTTCTTATATTATAAAACGCATACATGCAGATTCAGTATAAATCATCACACTTTCCTTGAACCAATTGCTCTTTTTACAAATTTATAACTTTAACAGAACATCATTTTTCTTTCAAAGAACTCATTGACATTAGTTTCATTGTGAGATCATTTAAAAAAACTGCTTCATTTTTAATTTTTATCGTTTACATTTCAAATCATATTCCGAATTAACTAAATAAACCTTGATAAACAAAGTTTTTAGATTGAGTTGATAATATTTAAAATAAATTGGTTTTAATAGTGATTGATTATAAAATACATCGGTAGATACAATAGTGTTACTAATTAATGACATTTATGAAGTAAAAAAATTTGGTTTATCACCATTTATATGACATTAATAATACATTTTTCTTTTTACATCTCCTTATTTATTTTTCGTGATAATATATTATTAATCATGAGTCCAAGACAGTCGAATATAGCGAATAAGTTAACGAATGTATTTTCGATGAAATTGAAGTTTATATTATAACAATGTATCTGTTTAAAATAATGTGTATGCTGGCCTGACTGCAATTTTAGTACAGTGATGAGAAGTTTAGACTAGAAAAATTGAATGTAGAGCATGTTTGACAATTGTTAATTTTAACAATAAAAAAGGATTTCTCTTTGTTTAATGCTAGCGATATATACGAAATTATTGCGCTATTTCCAGAGCACTACATAATGAAAGGCAGTACAACACGGCAATTTTCATAGGGAGAAGATAAGATAAGAGAACTTTTATTAAAATTTAATTAAGATTTATTAATATATAGATCAAAAAACATGACAAATAAAAATTTAAATTACAATGCGACTTATAATGTTATAATGTAATTTTTTTAAGCTAAAGATCATTTCTAAGCTCTTAAAGGAAACATAAATAAAACGTCAGCAACATATTACGAGAGCCGGATTAAAATAATGTATGTATTTTGCCATATTAGCCATGGTGCTTTTTGTGTGTGGGTCCGTTCTCATTGACGAGAAGTTAAAGGTAGAGCGAAATAGAATTTTGTTCATGGATTTGTACATAGATGAAGATGTTGTTCCCTATGGACCATAAAAATAATGTGTGATGTGTGTGCTTTGCCGAATAATTGATGCGATGATATCAACTGTGATGATTTTTGATTACAAGTCGGTTATCGAAATATGATGATAGCATATCGAAATAGGATGATAGCAAACATGGTTGAAATATGATCAAATACATGTTGACGTATTAAGTAATTTGATACCTTTTCTTCAAAGCTGTGTAGGTATGTAAAAATCTTTGATGATTGTATATAACACCGCTTTTGAGCATTGAGAAAAAAGAAGTCCTCTTAATAAAGTTGACTTTATATGATTATGAACGTGTACATGTATAACATTTTTCGCTTGTCACACGAAAATATTCATTGTATATTTTCCTTTTTTGGAAATTTGCATACGTGAAACATCGATTCCTCGGGCAAAAAATTTTTAATGGGATAAGGTTGAGTTATCTTATTGTACAAACTTGCCCCTCATTAGGGACTATACAATTTACTATTTTGAATTTTCATTTACATTATACCATATCGATACTCTTTATAAATAATTAAAGAAAGAAACTAATAATATCGTATGAAATTCTATTGGTTTTCTCTATATATAGGAAATTATAAATGAATCACATTCATTGCTATTCATAATTAACATACGTGAACATGCATATATTATTTCACTTCAAATATCTAAAACCGTTTTATCAACAAAAATTGTTTTAAGATATGTAAGTCAAAATTCTGTAAGTACATATTGCATTTAACTGGGACTAAGTCTCTAAGTGCATATTTTATGCAAAATCCTCGAAAGCATACTATACAGAGGGTGCGTGTAAAGTAAAAACACATTCATTATCCATCCACGAAATCGTCTTCGTAACCTAAACTTAATCCTAATTATTTTGCAAAATTTATATAAGGGACGTCAGTAAAAAAGCAAGCAAATTATTTCGATAAAACAAAATGTACGTTTCTCAAACGGACGATTTAGTCAAGATTTGACGGTTGCAAAAATTTTTCTCACGCCCATTTGAGAACGGCATGATACAATGGGACTTTCCGATTATACGTAGGATAATGCATGAATATTTAATCAGTCAATACATGCAATATTGCATCATCATGCATATACGATAAAATTCTTTAATTAAAAACTATAAATTTAAAACCATTGGCGCTCATTGGCGCAACGCCACGTCTAAAATCAATGAGGTATCGTAAGATACGTAATGTCAGATTTTAACAATTACATGTACTTCGCTGTTTGTTTTGTCATATAGCACATATGCATGTCTATAATGAAAAATGAACACATTCCAGTCTACAATGACACTTTCTAGTCTAGTCATAATTACAATGAACACATTCTTGTCTTTTAAATGACATTGTAAATTAAAAACATCAGAATTATATGTATGTAAATTCATCTTACTCTTTCATTTTCTCGCATGGTATTTTGCCAAGAGGGTTATATTCTATCTTATATCACTTTAAATAGGGATCGAATTCGCAAAAATCGCCTTAAACGTTATCGTATCGCCCAATAACACGGGGTTGGCGGTCAACCGCAAAAGTTAATATGAATTATCAATCTTTTGTTCACTTGATTGCCACATATATGCTGTTAATCGTAATCTGATAATAAGGCATAGAAATTGCAGCCGAACTGCTAGTGTACATTAGTAGAATAGTGGATACAAAGATGAATAGAGATACAATAATCATTTACTTATAAACATCAAATGCACAATGAAATATGAAACATAATCTTGTTTTATCTATTGCTACTAAAGATGTTACTGCTAATCGTCTCATACTGTAGTTTCAATTAGAGTTTAGGTGTAATATGATTTAGGACATTCATTGCCGCCGAAACTCATGAAAATAAAGATTTCGGGTTTCGACACCCATGACAGCATGTGATTTTTAACAATAACACGATGAAATAATACTTAATTTATACTATTCTAGCAATTCTATTTATATCCTTAATCATGTATATTGTAGATTTCATATGTCAATAACGATGTGATTTTAAAAATCAGATGTTTGAAAAATTGAGAAATCTGTTAACTTTGAAACGCAATATCTCGACGTTCAATGGTCAAAATTTGACACAAATAGGACCATTCGATTCGTTTTGACATCTAGGGAGATACAAAAAAGTTCGATTATATTTGTGTTTATTCAAAAATCTCATTTATAATCATTTAAAAGTCTTTTCAGCTTCTGATCATTTTTTTCCATTTAGCATCATTATATTTTTAAAGGAAAAGAGATTTCTCTTCAAATAAGATTTGATATTTTATAAGAATATAGTATTGTTATTATTTACTCCAAGAAACAGCTTTTAATCGAACCCTAATTTATTGACTTTCTTCTAAATAAGCTTTGGTACATTCTTTAATATGAGGATATAATATTCTTTCAAGAAGCAGTAATTTCAAATTCTGGTATAAATCAGTGTATAGTGAAACCAATATAACTAGGCTTCGATTTGCTGTCCAAAGATCTGTCGTAATCATAAATAATTCACATAAATCTGCAAGTTTTTTATATCTTGTCGATTTCAAATCGATATTACAGTACATACATCCCTACCATAAATTGCTGGACATTAAAAAATATATATTAACAAAGTAAACTACGAAATTTTCAAAAGTCTTATAATTTTATTTGCAAATCAAAATAAATAACTTATAATTTCACATAGGTTTTTTCAGGTTCTTTCTAATTGTAAGTCACTATAAATTTTTTTCTAATTAAACTAAAAAATTATTAGAAAAAATTTTGTAGTGACTTAAAATTAGAGCTACTATATGTTTTTTGATGTTCCAGTATAAGTCCGATTAAAGTTAAGATGAAACTGAGATTGTAATACAACCGTATAACGATAACGATAATTCATATTTACAGTCTGGTCCAAAAAAACCGGAATTTTTTATTCGTTACTACGCCACGATCGTTACATTAAATCATGTGAAAATTTTTTTATTCGATGTTTAGAAATAGAC
>CAJVPS010001054.1:0-17726 GCA_910591765.1 Ambispora leptoticha | reverse complement strand
ACGAACAAGGTCACTTGAAACAAAATCCTGAATCGGCTAAAATTTGGATGTTTGGTAAAGGACCAAATACGATTATCTATGAATGCCTTACAGAAACCACATTATCAGCCATCATTGCCTATACACTATCATTATTTATTATTACGCCTGAAATGGATAAGACGTCAGGTGACGTTAAAGAAATAGACAGAGAGGGTGTGTCAAATGGGTTCAAATTGGATGCGCCGAATTACAATGTTATATTCGAATTGAGAAAAGATGTTGATCATGAAAAGGTTTTAAGGGGAAATTTTTAAATTTTATTTGGAAAATAAAAAATCTCAAGCTTAGTTTTTTATATATTATACATACATTATGTAAAATTTAGCGGATGCGAAAATAATACAAATTCACTAGCTGCTGTAATATGCACTACTTTTTAGCTATAAAGGTGGTGAGGTGTTTATTTCCTTTAAATTCGAAATTATTGTCATTTTATACATTTCTGTATATTTTATAAATTTAATTTGAAATAAAATAAATAGAATATGGTGGGTGAACCACAATTTACGATAACGATAAATTGTGTTGTGGCATTCAATCATATACATGTATTTTACTAATAAATATAAATATTTAGAAGAAACAAAAGAATTTAAAAAAGAAACAGTAAACAAAAGGAATGATGACGAGATGACGAGAGTTAAAAAAATGGTGGAAAAACTAAAAAGGAAAGAGATATGCATAAATAAGTAAAATTTCCATTACGTACATGTATGTCATTAAATGATGCTACTAACTCTTTTTGGTTTGTTATTCTTTGAAAAAAATGTATTGATACATCGATTTGTAATTTTAAATTACTATTGTTAATATTTTAATATAATTCTTTTTTATTTATCATTATAATTTATTATCATTAGAGAATATTAGAGTGGCGCTCAAAAGTAATGCATCACTAGGACGAAAAAACGAATCGTGGAATTTTTAGCAATATAGAAGCCACAGGTAAATGAAACAGCCCGTATATAGTTAAAAATAACACATACAATTTAAAGAATAAATGTAACACCACTTTGCTTAACTTGGACTTTATTACGCCAAACTGATGATGCATTTCTTTTGATCGTTTCCCCCCTCAAAACAAATATATAAATGGATAAAAAACACACAACAAAACAAAACAAAACACACCTCCTATAAATAAAATACACTTATGAATTCACTCTTTTATCTCGTATAATTAAAATTATTATGGCACATATTCCCATCGAAAAAAGATCCCAAATTTATACCCTTCTTAAAAGAAGGATATTCTTCCCGTTATATTGCAAATCATGAAAATATTTCCCAATCCTCCATTATAAGAATAAAGCAAAAAAAAGATACTCATGATACCTTTAAAGATTTACCAAAACCAGGTCATCCTAGAATTTTTAGTGGACGTGATGAATGAAATATTATACATCTAATTTCAAATGGTAGTTTTCCCATTGCAACATCTATCCAAAAAAATTAAAAACTGATGATAAAATTGATGTCAGCACAAGCACAATAAAGTGAACTTTACATCATAATGGTTTTTCTTCACGAATTAAGCAAAAAAATCATATCTCAAAAAACACATTGAATTCAACATTTAAAATTTGTGAAAAAATATCATCATTGGACTATTAATGATTGGAGCAAAGTCATCTGGTTGGATGAATTGAAATTTATGATTTTTAATTTAGATGGATGTGAATATTACTGGAAATGTGATGATGAATCTTTGAAAGAGCATCACATAAAACCTACAGTAAAATTTGGGGGTGGAAATATAATGGTTTGGGGTTGCTTCAGATTTTTTGGCATTGGTAATATTGTACCATTTATGGTCATATGGATAAGAATTTATATCGTAAAATCTTAAATGATGACCTTTTAGGAACAATCCAGTGGTATGAAATTAATAAAAATGATGTTATCTTTCAACAAGACAATGATTCAAAACACATGGCAAAATTTATATACGAATGGTTTGATGATAATATCTGTTTGCTTGATTTGCCTGCCTAATCACCTGATCTTAATCCAATTAAGTATCTCTGGAATGAAATAAATCATATTATCAACTGATATTCATACTCAAGATCAATTCTGGAATGTGATACAAAAAATTTGGATCGAAATTGATAACGTGTTTTTAATTAAGCTAATTGAAAGTATAGAGAAACGCATTCAAGATGTAATTAATGCGAAGGGTGGCTATACTAGGTGATAATTAAAATTGGGAGTTAAAATTTTCATAAATTTATTTAGTTTAGTGAGTAATTTTGATTTTACTTTTATTTATCAAAATGATCAAAAGAAATGGTTCACTTGATTTGATGTAAAATATGGTTTATTTTTTTTTAAATGTACGATATGAAAAATAAATATGATACAATGTTTCATCTATATATAGGCATTATAATGAGCCTATTTATATATTGATTGATATTACATATGAAACGTTATTAAATCGTGAAATTTATCGTCCGGGTGATGCAATACTTTTGAGCGCTACTGTAAATAATTCTGACAATTCTCTAAATTTTTTTATTATCATACAATAATTTTTATTACTAAATAAAAGAATTTTCTTTATATATAAAAAGCTTTAACTATATTCCATCCAATTTTAAGTTATATTATGATTATATTTCGGATAATAATAAAAAAAAGTTGCAACTACATATATATTTTATTTATATTTTAATAAATATTTAATTTCTTTTCAGAATTTTTAATAAAATTATAAAATTTCCAGATTTAGTTTCAAATAAAAAATAAAAAATCTGAAAAATCTAAAAAAGTTCTAATTATATTCTGTCTTAATTTCAAATTAAATTCCAAATTATATTTTAGTTAACTTCAGACTAAACTTTAAAAAGTTAATATAAAAAAATTTAAATATATTCTATTAATTTCAGATTATATTTCAATGATAATAAAAAAATTTTGATTATATTATAGAATTTTTCAAATTTAATCAGGAATAATAAATAAAAACTAAAAATTTCAGATTAAAAATCTTTTATTGACTATTAAATTTCTTTTCTTTATAAAATTACAGCAAATTTAGAATACTATCCACTTCTTTTCTCTTATCATCAATAAACTGCTTAAATACTTTAATAATAATAATTCTACTTTTATTATCTATATTTTAAAGATATCTTTTCATAGCAAGCAAATTTTCAATTACTCCTTCATCTTTTTATATTATAAAAATTCGCTCTTAATTTGACTTCAAATCCAGATTTCTCAATAGTATCAGCAAAAATTTCAAAATGAAAAAACTGAAATCAGATAACTTTCAAAAACTCTTATATCATAAGCATCTCTAACACTTTCTATAACATCATTCTCAGCAAATGTACTCACTGTATAATCTGATAAAGAAACAACTTCGCTATCCAAATCTTTCTCGAGAGCTGATATTATTATGAATATTGACGATCTATCCAGCATTTCTAGCATCTTATCATCTTCTGACACAATCATTTTTTTCTAACTACAAATTTGATGCTTGTATTCAAATCCAACTTGGCTCCTTCTGATTTATAATTGATAGCAAATCTTTTCTGCCTTTATTCTGAGACCAATCCTTCTCTTTGAAAAATGCAACTGGCTTCATTTTATCTTTTTCTCTAATTACAAGTTAGAAGATCACTTTTGCATCGAGTTTTCAAATAATTATCTCTCAATGATACTATTATTATGCTAAAAAACCAAGAAAATAATTCAGCTAATAGTATTATCAACAAAGTACAGACATAAAAATCTATCTCTGATATTACTCTCTGTGATATTTCTTTTAATATAACCAAAGAAAAAATTCTTTCTTCCATAAAATATAGGTACAATTGATGATAACATTACTATCAAATCCATCCATAATGTGAATCTGCTATTATTATCTTTAATGAATCTGACACATAACTTAATTTTAACCAATACTGGTATGTTTGCATCTCTCGTTTTTCTTATAATGATATTATAAAACCCATCTTAGAACAACTCAAAATCAAACAATGTTTCATCTTCATTTGAGATACACTTTCATTATATTTGAAAACTCTGCTGATCTAGCCATCGTCCAGAATAGTCGATAAGAAATTATCCTTCATCGCTACTACTAATAAAACATCATGTTACTATTATAGAACAGATCACTTTGTCATTAACTATAACACTTCACTAGGAAAAATTCTCTTTATCATCAACAATGAACGATGTGAGGAGTTGTGGATTTTTGAATCGGATCATTAGAATTTCGTACAAAGTTAATGGATTGTGAATACATATATATGAGGAATTATCGTTATCATAAGTGTAATTATTGATTTTGCTAAAGTCACTATTACAATTACAATTATAATTATTATCTAGGAATCCAATTTTGTCTTTTTCACAAATATTCCGTCATCTTTATTATCGTTATTGCTGCCGTTATTCTCGAGTTTTCGTTTTTCCGCGAGTAAACCTTCTAAATAACAGATATAAACAATTGCGCCTTGAAGGATATGAATTTGAAGTTGATCTACACAACTTGGAACTAACTTTTGAAGCTGAACTATTTTACCATTTATTTTTTCGTGACGACGCCTTTCAACAGCCGAATGTGCAATCTTACGCTCCAACTCTTGTTTTTTAGCTATCGAAAGTTGCTCATCGTCAGGAACTAATTGATTATGATGATGACGTGGAGGTATTGTTGGAATAATTGATGTGCGATGATACATGATTGGCTTTGCGCTAATATTTGATGAACTAACAGAGAAATTATATTCAGATGCGTAAACTTCAGAAAATTGGCCATTAGAAAATGTTGCCATATGTGATGATGCATCATGGTGCAATTGCTCATAATTTGTGCTTAATTCATTTATTGGTACTGTCAACTGTAGTGTTGCTGTTGATTATCCTGATGCATTCCATTGGGTGGAGTTGGTGTTAACCAGAACTTTAATTTAAACTGCGGTGCTTGAAAAGAAATTTCCATCGATGATATTTTGTTAGGGTTTAATTGGCAATTTAAATACCGAACTTCCGGAAATCCCTCCCGGCGAAATTGGCGGAGTCTCGAACCTTTTTTTTATTGTTGTCTCTCCTGAAACTTTTGTCGCTTGTGATATATTGCTTTAGCCTGAAAAGTTAATCGTCATTGTATCATTTTGACTCGCTTATATTGTCGTTAAGGGTCGGAAGGTAGAAGATTTTTTACCGTTTTGCATATCTTATGTTAAAAACAATTATAATTTCGAACGAATGAATTTAGAAAGAAGAGTTTTAGAGATAATCATATATAAATTCGTAGCGGAAAAAGCAAATAGAAATAAATCAACAATCAGAATTTATACTTATAGAGTCCACGTGAATAGCATTAAAAATCTCAAATTATGCAGGGCAACGCTTCACAAATGACATAATTTTAGCTTTTCCTGAATAGAAGTGGCGTAGCATACGAGCCCAAAGTTTGTTATTGATGATGATGCAGGAGGCGTGAGAGAAGCATTATTTTTTTGGAGGTTTGCTTGCTTTCAGTGAAATTTTAGGTTTAGAATTGAATTCAACTGGACTGAACCAAAATTTTGATTTATTTTTTCTTAAATAGAGTAGATGATGAATAATTTCTGATAGAATACACCAATTTATTTTTACCAGTTCTTTAAATATCATTCATAATATAGCAGAAGATTCTTTTGGTGATACATTCTTTAATTATATAATTGACCAATCTAATTCAGAAAAAATGGCATGTTTTAAGTTATTCGGGAACATCATTCGCACATTATCCGATTTTTAGATTGAAAATTCCGCAGAGATCTTGTATTAATTCATATTGTATTCCTTTAGAAAAATTAGCCAAGGAGTAGCGATAAATGCTATTCCTTGAAATCGTATAATTTCTAAATGCAATTAAAATTTCTATAGAACATGCATTTACCCTGTAAAAATGCATATGCTAATAACTATATTCAGAAATATTCATATACATGACATGTAAAAGGTTCCCGATTCGAGATAATTATGACTAGCTCAACTAATCGTTTAATAACCCATGCATATAGACATGTAAATTATTTGGATTCTACTTACACTGATACATGTATATACAGTAGCGGTCAAAAGTAGCCGACCCCTTATAACTTTTTATACTAAAAATTTTTTGTTTTAAACTTTTAAAATAATTAAATTACTGTATTAAAATTTATATATTTATATTACATGTAATAACAAAAATTTAATATAATTTAATAAATTAGTTGTTGAAAATTAAATTTTAAATTTTGGTATTAAATTATTTTTTATATACATATAATAAAATTTAATAAATTTTAATTTTAATTTCTCAATATCTTTCTTATTAAATTATGTCAAACTTTTTGTTACTAAAATTTTAATTTAAAATTTATTAATATAATTATTCTTTATTGCATTTGATTGATATTTTTTTATTAATGTAAAAAATTGTTTTTAAAATTCAGCTCTCATTTAAATTTTGTTAGAATAATTATAAAGTATTAAAAAACTCATAGGATCTAGATTTATATTATATTATCTATGCTGAAAATTTCAAGACAATTAATCTTCAATTTAAAAAGTTACAAGGGGTCAGATACTTTTGACCACTACTGTAGCAGAGTGTCCAGTTTACTGCATTTCTTCGCAATAATTTACTGCGTTTCTCCAAGTAATAATCGAAAATTCTGCAAAGTCAAAAGATGTCTAAATCATTATGATGATGACCAAATTTAAAATAAAAAAATTTAGTAACTTTGGGATGCGATATCTTTACTTCCAATTGTCCAATTTGAATAAAAATAATAGATTCATATGTTTAGACGAATTAATGCTTTTATTTTTGTTTAAATTGGACTATTGAATGTCGAGATATGGCGAGACAAAGTTACGAATTTTTTCAAATTTGATCATCCGTTTTTTTAAAATTTTAATTTTCAGTAGATTCTTTTATAAATATTTTTGTAATCATGTAAAAAATGTCGTATAGATGATTTTTATAATGTAAATTATTAAAATCACATAAAGATTTCGGAATTTTTTGTAACACTGTCACAGATGGGTTGGAATTACGTGGATTTGGGGAAATTTGTGTAACGTGACGGTGGTGGGGGAGGGTGATTAGACTAATTTTACCTGTTGGTCTAAATCCTATGCCAATATCTACGGATATCATTCAATATGGGCGTTTCCAAAGGTGAGCGAGTAGGTTATATGGAAAGAGGTAAAGGGGATTTTAATTATTAATTATTATCTAATTTATTCTTTTTATTACTATGTTTTTTCTAGATAAAAGCCTTAAACTCGGATCAATCAAATCATTCAATCAATGATGCATTTCGTCTTTTCTGAACTAAAGGACTTAACCAATTCATTGTCTTTTCTGGTGAAAAGAACCTAACCAATACATTTAGAATCATGATTCTTTGGAGTAGTATTTCTCTTGGAGAAAAGGTTTTATATACAATTTTATTTCTATTTTATTTAAAGATCCAAGAGCCATTCATTTTATACATTTTGATTATCTTTTACTGTAATACTATTCTAAATTTTTTTATTATATTAATAGATCAAGTAGTGATAAAGGATGACTAAAGAAATAGTGATGTGATCTATTATACTGAAAAACATGAATAATTGTACTGAAGAATGCTGGAAAATGAAGAAAAGTCATCATGATATATATTATTAACAAATATACTGAAGAATATGGAAAAATAGAGAGAAAAATTATCATGATCTATAATATTAACAATATATACTTGAAAATATAGAAAAATAGGAGTATAATATAATTATATGTGCTAAAAAATATGAAAAAATAAGAAGTATAGATATAGTTATAAATATGATACTGATGAATACTAAAAAATAGAGAGTTAGAAATTATGTTATATTATAAAATATTAATAATTAGATAATTCTTTTTACAATTTCTGAATTTATAAATTTTAATAAAATAATGGTAATATTTATTCTTTTTATAGATTAAGCTCTATTAAAATTATTAAAATTATTAATTAAGTTTCTTTTTATCATAATCTATAATATTAATAATATATATTAAAAAATATAGAAAAATAAGAGTATAATATAATTATATATGCTGAAGAATATGAAAAAAATAAGAAGTATAGATATAGTTATAATATTATGCTAAAGAATATTAAAAAATAAGAAGTTAAAAATTATATTAAAAAGTAAACTTCTAATTAGTCAATAATAATATAATAATTAATTATAATAATATTATTTAACTATTTGATTTTTTTTAAATATATAAAGTTATTGATTATATCATAATAATATATTATAGATCAGCTTCAAGATATTAGTATTATTATAGCTAAAGAATATTTATTTTATCTAGTCAAGTAAAATTTATAATAATTAACTTAATTTTATTTTTCTATATAAATATAAACTTAAAATATTCAAGATATTATTATCTTAGAATTAATAATACTGATCTTAATTACTTTATTATAAATTATTATTTCTAGTTTTAATTTAATTGAAATTATATTATTTATTAATAAATCAGAATTAATAACTTATATTTATTTATTTTTCTTTAATAAGAATTAGTTAATTTTTTATAAAATTAATAATATTATTAAAATTATATTTTCATAATAATTAAATATATTACAAGATAAAAACTATAACTTCTTTATAATATTAATCATTATATTATTATATTTTTTTGAAATAATAGAAGATAAATATATTAAATAATATTTATTTTATATAATAATTAATTAATATTTATTAATATAATATACTAATTATTATATAATTAAAATATTAATATATATTTTAGAAAATATTATTTCTTATAGTATTATTTTAAGTTATATATATTATAAACTTTCTTTATTACTTGATTATATTAATTTTATAATTTATAAATATTATTACTATATATTATATATCTTGTAAATATAATACTTACAGTATCTATTAAAAGTATCCTCTCTCTTGTAATTTTCAAATAATTACATACATAATATTATAATTTTGTATGCATATAATATAGTCTAAATATAGATTACATCTGTATTTTAGAGGATTATATATTAATAAAAAACAAAAACTCTATTACACTTGAAAAAAGACTAAAAAAATACCTTTAAATTTAAGTTAATGATATAAAATTATCTTTTTATGTATCTATCCAAAAGATCACAAACTGTTAATACATGAGATAGCTAAAATAGTTCACTGTAATAAAAAAATAGTTTGTTATTAGATCCAAAGATAGGGAAAAAACCAAGACTTGAGTGACAAATCAAAGATAGACTGATAAAGAGTGATTATCTAACAATAAGACAAGTAGATAGTAGCACTTGCAAAAAAAATTGATATAATAATCCCAGAAATTTAAAAAAAATAATTAAGTAGAATGTTAATATTAGTATATGTACTATACAATATCATCTTCATAAAGAGAAAGGCAAATATATGAATAAGCTTTTAAAATTTCTTCTTACAGAAAAATATCAATAAAAATAGCTAGAATCAACAAAAAAATATAGGAACTTTAACTGAAACAAGATGATTTTTTCAGATGAAAGTATTTTTTATCTAAATCAAGATATAAAATAGACTTGGCAGTTTTCTGGAAGAAGAAAGATAAGTCATTTTGTAAAGTATTCTTTAAAGATCTATGTATAGAGGTATTTTTATCTACAGACTTTGACAAGCTGATTTGCTTTGTGAGGAATCTCAATATTAATTTTCTGCTAAATATATATAAAATAGATCTTTTACCATCTGCTAATAAACTTTTTGATCAGAAAAATAATCAGTAAATTCTTTAAGAAGATAATGATTCTAAGCATCATTCAAAAATTATGAAGACATGGAAGAAGGAAATGGATATAAAAATTCTTCCATAGCTATTAATATCTTCTGATTAAAACCTGATTAAAAATATCTAGGGGATTATGAAAAATAATCTGGCAAAAAAAATTAGAATTGTTAAGAGTTTGAAGAGAGAATTACAAAAAGAATGGTATTATTTACCTAAAAAATATGTGATTCAATTAGTCTCAAGTATAAGAAAGCATGTAGAAGCTTTAATTGAGACTGAGAGTGATTATATTATATACTAATCTTGTTTTATAAAATTAGAACTTTTAAATAAAAAAAAGATTTTTTATTTATCTTATCTTTTCATTAATCTAGGATAGGAGGGAAAATACTTTTGATGGGTATTGTATTATTTTATTAAATTTTGAATTTATCTTTTTTTAGTATATATTATAATATATTATAAATTAATATTTTTATATTAATATTAAATATTAATATCTATTAAAGTTTTTAATTATATTATTTTTTATTAAACTTTTTATTATTATTTTAAATAATTTAAATTTAATTAAATAAATAATATATAATAATAAATATTTGATTTTCTTTTATTCTTGATATTTATTATAATACTTTTTATATTATAATTTGATAAATAATTTTGTTTTATATCTATTTATTAAAAAAATAATTTATATTTTATATTATTTTATAAATAAATAAAGTAATAAAAATATATATCTTATTTAATATTAATATTTCTATAATATTAAATAAAGAATTTAATTATAATATTTAATAATATTATTTATAAATAATATAAAAAAAAGAACTTATATGAGATCAATTTTGTGATTAATTATTTTTTTGAATAATAACTGATTTAATAAGATTTCTAAAAATATATCTTTATTTCTTTTTAATTTCTTATATTTCTAACAAGAATATTTTTTTAGCTTCTTCTTTATCTTTAGTATTATTAAAATATATAATAAAGAATTCTGTATTTACTAGTAAATCTGTAATTTATTATCTAGAAATATAGATTAAATTACAATTAAAGTTAGATTTTACTTTATTATTTGCTTGAACTTTAATTATCTTTAATTATAAATAAAAATAATATTATTATTTCTCTAATTTATAGTTAAATTAGCATGAAATAATCAAAATTTATCTAGAATAAGATCATATTTTTGCAACTTTAATAACTATACATTTATTTTATATATTCTATAGATATTTAACTTTAATTTATCAATTTTAGTTATAATAGTATCTATTATTTTTTTACTATTAGTAAGTTCAACTATAATTAGTATTATTTTTTATAGTTTACTTTATTCTTATGCATAAATTTTTTATTAACAAAGTTTCTAAATATATTATTATTTAGTAATACTTATACTGATTTGTCATTTACTTAATTATTAAACTTTAATAATCTTTTATAATTATCTTTTAAGTAAATAAATTTTACTTTTTTATTTAGATATGAAAATTCTTGAAAATTTTCTGATTTATTACAATTATAATATATATCTTGAATTTATTATTCTTTTGCTAATTGTTATTTTTTTATTATAATAACTTTTTGCTTGATTTAATTTTAATATTGAATTATTATTCTGATAATTTCTATACTAATTTTATAAGTAATAATTATTATTATTATATTTGCTTAATAAATCTAATAATTTGTCTTATTTATATATAGCTATATTATAATATATAACTAATTTTCAAGCTTTTTCTAGAGTTTTCAGTATTTGATAACTGACTTTTATCTTTATAGCAGATTTTAAGTCTTCTATAAAATATATAACCTGATTTAGATCACTTATATTTGTAACTTATTCAATTATATTTCTGAATTTTGTATTATAATCTTATATAAATTCTATTTAATAAAGAAAATATAATTATTTACAAAGATATTATTGATAATATAATAATTGAAAGATATTTTTAAGAGTTATAACAAATACTTTCCAAATCTCAAATAATATAACATAATTATTAACTTTATATTTATTTAAATATTAGTATAAGACTATTTCAGTCAAAAAGATAATAATATATTATACTTGTATTAGCTCATCTGTAATTTCTTAAGCTAAGAAAATTATTTTAACTTACAGTGTGTTGCAAAAGTCTTTGGACAAAATCATTGGACCATTGTGCCATAATAGCTGATTCAAATCACGTATTTAATGATTCATTCAAAAGCTGAAGAGCACGAGATGATTTTAAAAAAAATTAATAAGAAATACGTTTGTCATTGTTTTCAATAATAAGTTTACAACACTCTTTCATTGATCTCACTAAATTATTGATAAGACGTTGAGAAATCTTTGCCTATTCCTCCTTCATAAATTACTTCAATTGTGAAATATTTCTTGGTTGTCATATCTCTACATTCCTCTTGACAATACTCCATAAGTTTTCGATGGGGTTTAGGTTGGGACTGTTGGATGGCCAATCAATTACTCTTGAGAAGTTATTTTGAAAATATTCTTTCGCCACATCACTTGTGTGCTTCGGATCATTATCTTGTTGGAACTGCCAATTGTTTCTTAACATATTTCTGATCTTAGAAATATGTTTCTTTAGAATATCGACATAAAAAAGACTGGTTATATCTTCTCGGAAGCAAAAAAGACTCATTTTACCTTTTGTACAAAATCCACCCCAAGCATTAATTTTTGTTCAGTCTTTTGGGATGTGACGAACTGGTCATTCACCCTTGTACCAAACTTGTACAGTATTTCTGAATAGCCAAAAACTTATTTCGTCAGAAAATACTGTCCAATTCCAATTGTCATTGAGATGATTTTGTACCCATTCTACCCGCTTTTCCTTGTGTACCACCGTGAGTATTAGTATCGCCATAGGGAGACTTTTATCAAAGCTATGTTTGGCTAAATGTCTTGAAAGTGTACTATAAGATACCTGGGTACCTTTTTTGAATAACTTTATGGTCAATATTCTTAAAGATATCGTAGGATTTCTCTAAACAATCTGTCCAATGGATCTTGAGCATTTGGGGGTGATTTTTGTGGGACAACCACTGTGTTTTTTGTGGACTGTACTTCAGGTTTTCTTTAATTTTGAAATATTATAGTAAATAGTCGATCTCGCAATATTTGTTAGATGATATATTTCACCTGCATTTTTGTCCTGAAGCCAGAAATGCTCAATAGTTTGGGCATAGGTATTTTTCTTGGCCATTGGCATTTTCATTCGCTCTTTTTAGAAAATATATCAATAAAATTTTGCGAAAAAAGAAAGTAAAATGACTCTCATAGTACCAAATATCTTATCTCTTTTTATTTGGTCTAGTTTGGATCGAAATTGAGTGAGTTACATCAATTTGATTTTGAATGACGATTATCCAAAGACTTTTGCAACACATTGTATATTATTTATACAAGTATATTTTTGTTTAATATATAAGTAGCTTAATTAAAAGGCAAGATAAGAACTTGAAACTAGAAGGACTATCTTCTTTTATTATCTTAATAAGTTTAGTTATACTTTGTATAAATTAATCAAATTATTTACTTATTTATTTTAATAAGATATTATTTTATTTACTAAAACTAAAATATATATATATAATATATATAGTATATAAGATACAAGATAGTATTTATAATAATTATATCTGTTATTCTCAAAGTATAAGATTATTTT
Source organism: Ambispora leptoticha (assembly GCA_910591765.1). NCBI lineage: Eukaryota > Fungi > Glomeromycota > Glomeromycetes > Archaeosporales > Ambisporaceae > Ambispora > Ambispora leptoticha. Next base: position 4,184 of record CAJVPS010001054.1, on the reverse strand, counting down.
ATTAATAATTATAAATAAGATAAAATATAATATGAATAGTTTTAATTTATAAATTTATAATTTTATTATTTAAATAATATTCAGATCTAAAAAATAATTATAAAATAGATAGTACTTATTTATAATGAAAAGAAATAAATATAAAAGATGAATAAATTAATAATAATTCTATTTTTAAAATATATATAGTTAAATTAAATAAATTAATTAACTTAATTTATATCTTTAAAAAGTAATTAATTATAATTTAATAATTAATAATAATATAAATAATAATATAAATATAATAAAAGAAGAATAAGTAAAATTATAAAAAAATATTAAAAAGAAAGAAATTTAATTAAAAATATTAATTAATTAAATTAATAATATAGATATATATAATAATTATTTATATAATAATGTGTTAAATCTAATATATTAAATATATAAATAATTATCTATATATTCAAAATAAAATTGATCTTTATAAAAAGTAATACAAAAGCTAATCTGTTATACAAAATAATACAAAATAAAGATCTAAACTTAAAGAAAGATAATTTAATTAAAATTATTATAATATTTATATAATCTTTATAATACTTATTCTTGAATTTATCTTAATTTATTATTACTATTATTATTCTTAAATTATTTATATAATATTAATATTTATAATAATATTTTACTTTTTATTCAGATAAAAATAAATAAATATTAATTTTTTAATTAAAAACTTGATTTTAATAGTAAAAATTTTATTAACAAATTATTAATTTTCTATCTTGATTCACTAAATTTTACAAGAACTCTTATCAGAAAAATAAAAAAATTATTAGAATCTTAGAGCTTTATATTAATTTATATTATTATAGTAAATCTGAAAATCTAATAAGTAAATTTTTACTTGAATTTATCTTTATAATATTAAATTAAAAGAAACTAAATTTAATAATAAATAAAGAAAGAGAGATTAAACTATAAATTTGATATTAATAATAATTTCTAAGATCTGTGTTAAAATCTATAAATATTATGATTAAAGAGATAATATATAAAAAGAAAAGAATAATATAAATCAAAAAAATTATAAAAATTAATAAATAAAGTTACTATTAATTAATAATAATTAATATTTATGGTAATTAATAAGCAAAGTCATCATTAATCAAAGAAAACTTTAACTAAAAATATAATAACTAAAGTAAATAAAAATACAAATAAAATAACTAACTAAAAAGATATAACTTATTTATAGTAGAGATTTTCTATTCTTCAAAAGAAATAAAATTAAAAAGTATAACTTATTTATAGTAAAGATCTTTTACTTTCAAAAATATAAAAATCAATATAATATTATAATAAAACTTAAATCAACTTTATATAGTTAAAAAAATAAAATTAAGTAAGAAAAAGAATATTAGTATAATTAAAAAAGAAATCAAAAGATTATTATTATTATATTTTTCAAATAATTCAATTCAAACTATTTATTTTAAGTTAGAATAGCAGATTCTTTTATATATTTTTCAAATATATAATTATTATAGTATTACTAGCTAATACTATTCAAATATATATATTATTATACTTTAAAATTAAAATATTTTAATTATAAAAATTTATATAAATTGAAATCTGACTATTATATTAAAAATTAAATATCAAGATTTTTATATTATTAAAATTAAAATATTATAACTGAAATATTAAAATTAAAATATTAAGAAATTTTTAGAAAAATAAAATATTTTAGAAGAATAAAATATAATTGAAGAAATCTATAATTATATTAACTAATTACTTTATAAAGTATATTAAAATAAATATATATATAAAATATTAATATTAATATAATATATATAATTGAAAATATAAATATCAAATTTAGAGAATAAATATGAAATAAAATATAATATTTAAAATATAAATATAAATATAATAGATAAATATAATAATTAAAATAATTATATAATTAGATAAAAATAAGAGTGATTAGGTAACAAATTATAAAAATAAAGAAAAATAAAATTTTACATAATCAAAAAAAGATTATGAAATTAAAGAATTTTATATTACTATAATAATATTTAATTCTTCTTCAGAAGATTTTTGCTCCTGCAAAAATTTAAGTAATAATCTTTAATATTTTATTTCTTTTTAAATTTAGATAATATAAAATCAAATTGATTAATAAGTATTTCTTCTTTTGATTGATAAATATCAAATATTTTTTGAGTAATTTTTATATAACTTTTCATATATTTATTTTCCAAGAGAATTATTAATTTTTCTTTTAATTTCTTGTATATTCTTTCAATATTTTTGTAATTAAATTAAGAATAAATATTCAAGTTTATAATATTAAATTATCTTTTTATTATTTTCTAGTAATTAATTATAGATTATTAATATTACTTTTTCAAGTTTCATTAGCCAGTCTTTCTTAAAAGTAGACTTAATTTGTTCAGATATAATAATAAGTAATTCTGATTTATTTTTAAGTAATATTAAGCTATCAGAATTTATAAATTCTATTTCTTCTTTAGTAGTTTTAACAAGAATAATTTCAGATTTATCTTCTAAAATATTGATAATAAATATTAAAATTTAATTCTCTAGTTATATTAACTGATTTTGAAAATAATTCAATAGATTTAGTTATTAATTAAGCTTTTAAAAGATAATATTATCTATTTTGATATCTCTAATAAATCCAAATTGTATAAGTAAATTCAAAAGAAAATATAAGTTTCTTGTTTTTTATTATTATAAGTAAGTAATCTAAAAGTTAAAAAAGCAATTATTCTAAAGAATTGTTAAATAAATAGTTCTTGATATATTTTTTTAAGAGATTTGATAATTTGAGATAAGATCCAAGTTAATAATTGAGATATGATAATAATAATAGAAGTAATATAAAGTAATAAAGAGATAAAGAATAAGAAAAATAATATATTATTTGTATAAAATAAAAAAATAAATTTAAAAAAATAAAGAAAAAATAAAGAAAAGAAAGAGGATATTTATATAAATTCTAAACTAATAATTTATTAAAATATAATATTAATATTAAGATTTTTGTGTAATAAATATAAAAGAAAAATAAAATATAATAGAAGATAAATTTAAAGATGAATTTTATAAAAATAAAAAGATATATATATAATTTACTTAATAATTATTTGTAATTCAAAGTAATCTTGATAATTATAATAATATTTAAGATTTTCTATTAATAGAATATATTCATTCTGAATTTAAAATTTATAAGAATTATATCTAGCATAATTATAAATATAATACCATTCTTTACTTCAAGTAAATTGAAATTTATCTCTAATTATTGAGTATTATTTCATATCAAATAATAATTAGTATATTATACTTGAATTTTTTTATAATTTCTTAAACTAAAAATATATTTTTAACTTATAATATTCAAATAAATATATTTTTTGTTGATTTTTCTAAATAAGTAAGTAATTTAAATAAAAAATAAAATAAGAGCTTTAAGTTAAAAGAACTATTATTTTTTACTTATTAATAAATTCTATTATAACTTATATAAATTATATAAATTAATTTGAATTTAACTTTATTAAAATTCAAGTAATTAAAAACTAAAATATATATAAAGTATATAATGTAATATAATATAATATAAGTTATAGTAAATAGTATTTGCTTTTATTAAATTATAAAATTATTTATTAATATTTAAAAATAAAATATAAAGTAAATAATTTCAATTTTATAAACTTATAATTTTATTATTTGAATAATATTCAGATTTAAGATAAAAATACAGAATAAAAAGAATATATTTATAGAAAAAGAAATAAATATAAAATATAAATAAATTAATAATAATTACTAATATAAATATAATATAAATAAATTAATAATAATTACTAATATAAATATATATAATTAAATATAATTAACTAATTTAATTTATATCTTTGAAAAGTAATTAATGATAATTTAATATAGTCTAATATAAAAAGATTGATATATTAATATAAAATTAATAATTGCTTTTAATAAAATTTATTTATATTAAAGAATAATCTAAATTAATTTTTTATACTATTTTAATTATTTTATTATATAGATTGATATAAAAAGATTTATATCTTAATATAAAAATCAATAATTACTTCTAATAAAAATTATTCAAATTTTAATTAATTCTTATA
>CAJVPS010001053.1:0-17729 GCA_910591765.1 Ambispora leptoticha | reverse complement strand
GTATTAGCATTACAGCAAGTTTGGTATGTGCAAACAATAATGGCCGGAATCTCTGTAATTGCTGTACTCTTTATAAAAAATTCACCATTACGAAAGGATGAAACTATTGTAGCAGGTGCTATATAGAAACAATTGTAATTTAATATTTATTTATATGTATAAATTATTAATTTAATAATGATAGACTGAATAGCCATATTATACATCAATAAAAGTATTAACATTTATGAAAAATAACTTTATTTTAACTTGGCTTTGTAAATAAATTTATTTAATTAGAGTTCAATTTTTAATCAATAAATGATAAAATTAACACATGTATCCTAAAAAATTTTGTCTCAACTTCTATTTCATCCGTCCGTTTAATGACAATATTACGCTAACGTAAACACGATTTCACGATTTTCAGAACCTTGACTAAAATAACATTTTAATAATACATGTATCAAGAAATTAGCGTAATCACCGCATAAACTATCCCCCCCCCCCTTTACAAAAGACCCCATTGATTTCTACCAGGGGCTATATTACCGGTTTTTGTTGGATGAAATGCAATAAGACTCGGTCTTAATTAAAAGTTTGACATCATATGTCAAGATATCCTGCATTGCACGATTTAATTATGTTTTTTTTTCTCGTCACCTTGGAGGATGGCTATTACCAAGTCAAGCATAAATTGTTACTAGTAGGTAGTTTTTATAAACGGAACGGAGTCATAATAAAATACCTCGTATTCGACATTTATAAATATTATGACCTATGATACCAAAATTACATTCCCGGATGGTGTAAATTTATATTAAAAAATGTCGGGACATAAGAACTGCCGAGTAACTTGCTGACTTTATCGAATCTATTTACAATGAAGATTGGGAACTGCATTTCCAATATTATAACACTTTAGAATGTCTTAAAACATAAAGAATCTCGGAAAATAAAGACAGAATTGAAAAAACTTGATGAGGGAATGGAATCGCAAGCAAGCATTTCTATATCTATAAGTAAAAACAAGAAATTCACTCAAATGAAATTTGTATCAATCGATTCTTTACTTTAAAATCCCAACTGATACAGACACACGCATATATTTTGTATTCAATCGAAATGACATTTCAGATTGATTTAAATATATTGTTTTCATGAAGGAAAAAAATTTTTTTCATTAATACAAAATCACTTTCAAACTTTTAGACAGATGTCATTTTATATATAAAAAATAATTCAAAGTTTCGTGTAAAAATCGCTTGACGAAAGGTTATTCCCAATACAAAAAACCTCAACATAAAATACCCTCCCCGATTCAAAAGACCCCGGGGTGGTTTATGTGGTGATTTACTGTGGTTGCAAAAATATTCAATAGGGCGATCACTTCTGAAACAGTTTGAGGATCCCTCCTTAGGTCTAAAAAGAGAGGATGTATTTGTTACGAGTAAATTACGTAAGAGAACTTTAAATCTTTCATTTACAAAGTTTCTTGCTATACTACTATTTAATAATACCCATGTTGGCTTGCCATTTACTGACCATTGAATTTTAGTTGTGGTGGTAGTGGTAGTGGTTGTGTACAATTGTTCGTCATCCACCATCCGATCTTGTGCCTGCCCCATTGTGGTCTCTGTAACAAAGGTGAAACCTAAGAATACTCCAATTTTCATTGAATTATTTTTATTAATAGAAACAGTTACTGTGTTTTCGAATCTGCATTTAAGAGCAGATGAATCTATTTTTTGAGAATTTGACTGTATTAGAAAACAAAAAAAGTGACTTTCTTTTTAAAAAATGCTCATTTTAACTTCGTTTATAAACTTTTGAGTAATTTGCTTTGAAATGTATAATGATTTCAACGCAACCTCATTTCTTCGGTCTGATACGAAATCCGAAGAACATAATCCCGAACGCCCATAAGCTGACGGACGAACGGCATCTAGTGTTAACAATCGACAGTTAATAATTATTTATTTAGTTGAGTTGCCAACTGAACAATTATGACTTTTAATTGATTAGGGGCATACCATTTATTATGTAATTCTTTCAATTAGTAGCCTTATCCACCCATGTATGGTGCGGTTATATATACTGTAACTAATATTAAAAATTCAATTATATAGGACGTGATAATCATCTTACCCATGTTTGCAATTACATGCAATAAGTTTACAAAAGACAATCTTAATTTTATGTTCATTAATTTTTCAATAGTTTAAATATATACATATATAATGATAGATTAAATTTATTCAATTCAATTTTTTTCTAAATGCCCAAATTAAACGATCTTTAAAATGACTGAGTTTTTCGGTTCAAATAATGAAACCTAATATTGAATGAATTCGAGTTTCCAATTCAAATAATGAATCTAATATTGAATTCCAACAAATATCAAACCCTAATATTGAATTTAGAACAAAACAAACTAGTTTCATCTGGGAATTTTTTAATTTCAGAAAATGATTGTGAATCTTTTATTAACACATAAAATATCAATTTATTTAACTCAATAGATATTAGAATTACTTCTTTCTAAACAAAATTAGCTGGATCCAGATATAATTAATTATCAAAGCATAACATGTCTTGATTCAATATTTTTTCTTCTTTTAATGGATAATATAGAAATGAAATGAATGATATAGAATAATAAGATAAATAAATACATGTTGTTATCCAATGGGAAGTCTGTCAAGCAAACTGTGAGACTATATAATTATAAGATTGTCTTGAATGAATTTTCTGTATTTTCATTAATTTATTTGTTATTATATTAATTATTACTTTGAACTTTTGTCAAGATGTTCAATTAATTTCTTTTTAATAATATCACTAATTTTTATCTAAGGAGTTACAATATGATCTGGTACAAAAATATTGATATATTACATTTAAAATTTTAACAATTTATTTTATTTTTTTAGTTTCTGGAATTTATTTTGATATAATTTTTATTAGCTTTTATATATCAATTTCTTTATCTTCACAATAGGCCAAATCTTTATTATTATCAATCAATAATATATTATCAATTATAGTATTATATTCTTTCATTCTGTCTAATAATTATTTTCATAGATCAATAATAGTTTTAGATGCAATTTTTCTTTAAAAGTATCTAATAATTTATTTCTAATAAAAAAAATCAGAATATTTATAGTAGTAATTATATTATATAGAACTTTAATAGCTTTAAGCTTAGATTTATTTTGTAATTTGCTAATTATTATTTTATGTATTATAAAATTATCATTATTTTTCTGATGTCAGTTAGCAACTACTCTTGTAATTATTTTTTTTCAATATCAAAAGCCATTATAATATACTTATATAGTAATATAGCTTAATATTACTTTTTTTATTATAAGAATCTGAAAAATACTGATGAATACTAATAATCATTCATCATTTTAAACAGATTTTCTTTTTATTTCAGTTCAGGTATACAAAAGAAAAACTATTAAATTAACTAAAAATAAAAAGATATATCTCTTATAATTTGTTTTATATAAGTAAATTATTAATTTAAATATTTAATTATTACTTAAATATGAAAAATTTTCAGAAATAATACTAATATACAAATACTTTATATTAAATCAAATTATAATATTATTATTTTTATATATTATAAAAAATAATTCAAGTTATCAAAGAAATTGAATCAAATTAATAAGTATTTTATTATAAAAAAATATATATTTATTTTAGAATAATAAACTTTATTTTATTTAGTTAATAAATAATTATAAATATTAATTAATACTTATTTTATTTTATAAATTTTTTTATTTATAATTTAATTTTTTTTATTATAATTCTAAATTTACTATATTATTTAAATTAATAAATTATTTTCATTTTGATTTATTAATTAGTATCTTATTAATATATTTTAATAATATTATTATCATAATAACATAAATTTCTTTAATTTTATAATTTTTTAAATTTCAGATTTTTAAATAATTAATTAATCTTTAAAAAATATATTATTTCAAATGATTTAATTAATTATAGATTTAGTTATAGTTTAATAATAATTTTATAATACTTTAGTAATACTTTAGAATTATAAATATCTAATTAGTTCAAAAATTAATAACAATTTATAAATAATTTATTAATAGTTTATTTATAATAATTTTGATTAGATTATCTTTCTTTAACTTAGATTTTTATTTTATATTATTTGTATAATAGATTAACTTTTATATTATTTTTTATAAAGATTAATTTCATTCTGAATATATAAATAATTATCCATATATTTAATATATTAAATTTAATATATTATTATAATTAATTAATATTTTTAATTATATTTCTTTTCAATTTTCATAATTTTACTCATTCTTATTTATTATTATTTATATTATTATTTATTATATTTATAATTATTGAATTCTAATTAGTTAATTTCTAAAAATATGAATTAAATTAATTAATTTTATTTAGTTATATATATTTTAATTATAAAAATATTATTAATTTATTTGCATTTATATTTATTTTTTTTGTTATAAATAAGATCTTTCTATTATATAAATTATTTTTCAAATCTAAATATTATTCAAATAATAAATTATAAATTAAAACTATTCATATGTAATCTTCTTGTTATGTAGTATAATATATTTGAATAATTCACATAGAAAAGTCAGGATATAATATTATATCAGGAAAATTCATACAGAAGATTCAAGATATATAGTGATATTATTAAGATAAAATTTACATAGAAAACTAAATCAAAAGTAAACAAGAGATTATACTTAAACTTATATTTTTATTAATAATATTTGATACTTAAAATTACAGAACAGATACAGTATCTTTAAATAATAAATTAATATTATATAAAATTAATAATAAAATAAATAAATAAATAATAGATATTACTTATATGATAGTACCTTTGAAAGATGCTTATTAATGAATAAATAAAGAAATAAATAATTATAAATGAAATATATAAAATAAGTAACTTACTAGTTATATTAGTAAAACAAGAAAAAAAAGAAATTTTATTAAGAAAACTATCTATAGCTAAAATAACTCAAATATATCATGTAACTTTTCTTGGCATGATCAGGTGATTATGACACAATAAGTCATGTATGATATAGTATATGATATAATAATAATCTGCAAAATAAAAAATAAATATAATATAATTATTATTAACTAATCTAATTTTATTATAATATCTCCTCTCTTAAAAATTAATATTCTTATTAACATTTTGATTCAAAAGATTTCACAAGTTCTATAATATTATGAAGATTTTTCAAGAGTTTTTAAATAAAGTCATAAAGAAAGTAATCTAGCTATTTAATTAAGTATTGAGATTTATTTCAAATAATTTTTTTATTCAGAATTACTTTTATTTCATATTCTTCTTCATTAATTTTAGGTATAATAATTGATTATAATGGTATTAGATAAATAAAATCTTTATTATCATTAGGATTATAAGACTTTAGTAATGAAATATAAAAAACAGAATAAATTCTTATATGTAAAGATAAATTTAGTTTATATATAACAGGTAAAATAACTTTAAGAATAGAGAAAGAGTCAATATATTTAGATATAAGCTTTTTAATAGGGTATTATTTATTCATGAGATCAATAATATTACAAGTTGAAAATAAAACTTGATTTCTAATTTTAAATTCTTGAAAATAATAATATTGATTAGTATATTTAGTTTGATAATCCTGTATTTCTATTAGTAAGTCTTTTACATCTTTAATTATATTATTCTAATATTGAATGAATTTATTAGCAGTGATGATTTTATTATCTGTGATAAGTATTATAGATATAATTAGATATTGACCACAATCTAACTTGAAGAGTATATGTCTAAATAAAGCTTGAATTAAATTATTACAGTCAAATCTCATTATACCAATACTTTCATTCCATCCAAAATTTATTAGTGAAGTGAGATATCGGTAGATTAGGGATTTTTCTTTTCTACTAATAATATACAAAATATTAATTATCAGAAGTGTTAACAAGCTTTATTATTTATTTGCATAGATTAATAGTTGCAAATAAAATTATCAATAGATATTTGCTTTTTCTTTGAAATAGAGTGAGCTAACAAATCACTTCTTAAGCTCCGAATTTTAAAAGTATGCTTCTATCATAAGCAAACTCAGCGAGTGGGTTAGAAAGAAAGTCAGACAATACATGTAAGCTTTCTAAAACAAACTTAACACTTATGGTAGAATGAATGATTAGTTCTTCAATTTCATCTTCCTCTTCTAAGGAAGAATGATTTACTATAGATACTATCTCATCATTATTTATATTTTTCTCTTCTATTTCTTCATCAACATTCATATATTGCTCTACTGATATCGAGTTTTTCCAGTCTAGATGATTAATAGAAGATTGTAAATTATTTATTTTTAACTCTATAATATCATCAATATTCAATTCATCAACAGTTGACATCTCATTATCAGATGGTAAAATGCCAGTTTTCCTCTAATAATTCTTAATGGTAGTTTTCATAACAGCACTCCACACCTCAGCATAATAAGTTATAGCATCAAGAATATTAATAGGAATAATATTTGAGTTGAGTTCACGAGAAAGATCATATGAATTAGCAATATATTATACAAGTAATCAATGATAGTGTGCCTACATAAGATAAAAGTTTTAGCTTAATTCAAGTGACAAATCAATAGCTTTCATACTTGTCTTAAAGGATTTAATGATGTCAGCATTGTATGGTTGTAAATGAGATATAGTATTAGGGAGAAGAGAGTGAATAATAATATTAGTCAATTGACTAGATTCCAGAATTATATATGTCAGTACATTATCTATGAGTAAAAGAATATGATATTGTTGATGCTAAATTTGAAGATTTAGTTTTCTAAGATAGTCTTTTCATATAGAGACTTGCATCCATGCTATCTTGTTCTAATAATATTTAACAGATAACTTGTTCTTATCAATTTTCTTAAGGGATCGCAAAGTCTGATAATGATGTATGAGTAAAGATTTAAGTTTCTCAATACCTAATACATTGCAATAAAGAAGAATAGTTATATGATTTTTCAATTTCTTGATATTAATAATAGGGTTTAATGCCAATGTCCTTGATAGTTCTAACTGCTAGTATAACGCTATAATATATATAATAAACATGTCAGATGAAGAAATAAAAAATATGGAAATATGAAAACTCAGATATAAACCAGTTTCATTGTAATTAAAAATATCATGCTTATCATATAAGTGAAGTGCTTCACAGAGCTTAATACACTCTTGGTCTATTGTCTCCAATAGAGTACTATTCCTTTCCTCTGATTTTACGTAAGATTAAATATAGCATCTAGACTTATAATGATCAAATCATCTATTAGAAGTACCAAATTTCTCAACTCCTAAAAGACTAGCAAAGTGTGTTATCTTTTGCTTAAGAAGATCTATAGTAATAGTGATATTATCATGAACAGCACATGTAAATCATATTGTCAATATCTTTTTAATCTCAGGATATAACAGTCTGCATTCTTTTTTTCTTTTTAATGAAATTTCATCATCATTAATAGCTAACCATTTGTCTCATTTATTTCAAATATCTGAAACAGTATTTTGTCTAATCCCATATTGATTTATAACATCAGTTTGATTTGAAGCAGGCTTTTGAGACAGTAAAGTACATATTTCTTTCTTTTGTGCATGGGTTAATATAACTTGTTATCTTTTCACTAAAGATTTACTATTTTTTTTCACATTAAGCTGAGACATTTTGCAGAAAGAACTATTTAACGTTAAGGATTGATGAAATATAGAAAATTAACCAATCAGAATGCTTGACATCATTTCTAATTTAGTAAATATTACATGATTATTGGTAGAGTGGAGTGAGATCTAATAGTAAATGGCATTAATGTATTAGTATAAAGGTTATAGCAGGATTTATTATGATTTATCAGTATAATGGAGAAATTTTTTTATGTAAATTTTGAGAGCAGTATTTTCCATCATTATATGAAGATTATCAGTTTAATGGGTATCAGTATAATAAGGTTTGACTGTATATATGAATTTAGCAGTTGCAAGATATTTATCTTAGTGATCTTGATTATAAATAAATAGATTTGTAATATTTCTTCTAAAGTATAATTTATTCTTTTAATTTATCTATCAGTTTGTAAGTGAAATACAGTTGATATAACTAACTTAATATTGAGTTATTCAAAGAGAGATTTTCAGAAGAGACTAGTAAATTTAATTTCACAATCTGAAATTATAACATGAGATAGTCTATATAATTTGAATATGTTATTAAAGAATAATTTAATAACTTTAGATATAGTAACAGTAGTATGAGTAAGAATAAAATATGTATATTTAGTAAGATGATTAATAATAATCAAAATAATATTATGATCTTGTTGAGTGATTAGTAGTTATATAATGAAATTCATGATAATTTATTCCTAGCATTATTTAGATATTTTTAAGGGTTATAAAAGACCTGAGGGTGATTGATTATTAGATTTATTTCTTTGATATTCTTCACAACTAAAAATATATTTATAAATATTCTTGAATATTTTTAACTAATAGTATGATCTTTGTAAGTGCTTATAAGTTTTATTGATTTTTAAATGATTAGAGATAAGAATATCATGATGTTCTTCTAAAATATGAGTTCTTAGAGTTTTATTCTTTGAAATAGATAGCTGATTGATATTCTTCAAATAAATTTTATTATCTCTCAGTTTAAAGTAATGTATTCTTGCTTATTATTTTAATGTAAATGCTTCAAAATTATATAAAATTATTCAGATTTCTTTGAAATGATTGTCAAACTCATATTCTTATTATAACTTTTTATTATTATTAAGTTAAGTAGAGATTGTAGTAATATTATTCACTTATAGTGATTAAGACAAAGTATCAGCTACTATATTTTCCTTTCCCAGTTTATATTTAATAATAAAATTATTAGCTTATAAGATTTTCAGCTAGCGAGCTTAATATTTAGAAAGATTATATTATATCTTAATATACTTAAGCAATATATAATCAGTAATAATGGTGAAATGTTATTCTTTTAAGTATAGTTTTTAAAGACAAATAACATGTATAATAGTAAGAAGTTTCTTTTCATATATTGAATAGTTTTACTCAGCTACAGATAATTTATATGATTTATAAATAACAGATTGATCTCCTTTTCTATAATTTTTAATTAAGAATAGCTCCTATAGCAAATTCAAATGTATCAATTATAATTGTGAAGAGTAATTTAGAATCTGATAGAATTAAGATAGGTATAGTGATTAAATACTGTTTTAAATCATCAAATATATTCTTGATCTTTATGAAGTAAGGTTATAAGTAATAAAGTGATTACAGAAAATCCTTTTACAAATTTCTAATAATAACTAGCAAGTCCTAAGAATAACTGAAGCTTAGAGATATTAGTTAACTTGAACTAGTCATGAATAATAGCAATTTTGTATTAATCAACTGAAATTTCTTGATCTAAAATAAAATAATCTAAGTATTTAACATATTACTTGATAAGTTCACATTTCTTTAATTTGAAATAGAGTTTATATTCATGAAGTTTAGAAAGAATAATACAAAGATGTTAGAGATGTTCTTTCTTAGTATTACTAAATATGAGAATGTTATCAAGATAGATAATAACAAATTTATCCAAATAGTTATGAAAGATATTATTTATAAGAATCATGAAAGTTGCAAACATATTGATGAGATCAAAGAGAAGTATAAGAAATTCATAATAACTATATCTTATTCTGAATGCTGTTTTATAAATATCTTCTTTCTTAATTCTGATTTAATAATATTCAGAATAGAGATTTAATTTAGAAAAATATTATGCTCTAGCAAGATGATTTATTAATTCATTAATATGAGATAAAGGATATTGATTTTTAATTATAATTTTGTTCAAGATATGATAATCTACAAAAAGATAAAGAGTTTTTTCTTTCTTATATACAAATAAGATGGATACTCCAAATGACAAAAAACTAAAATAAATAAAATCTTTACTAAGTAAATCAGATAATTATTTCTTCAATTCATCCATTTCAATATAAGACAAGTGGTAGATAGAATAAGAAGATAATTCAGATACAGATATCAAATTAATAGTATAATTGATAGCTCATTTTGATGGTAGTTCATTAGGTAAGAAGTTAGAAAAGATATCAGCAAATTCTTTAACTAATTAAGTAACTTTATAAGAAGTTAATACTTTTTGATATGCTTCTTTTATAGTAACACAAATTGCAAATAACTTAGCATTAGATAAAAGTTTAGTAAATTATTATTGAGATATATAAAGTAAATTGTAACTGGATACAAGTTTATCTTTGCTAATATTGATCTTGATTATCTTGTTGTTATAGTGAAATATTATGGAATTATTATGTCAGTTAATAGTGAGATTAGTATGATAATGTCATAATTTATCAAGTATAAGATCATAATGTTAAATATTAAGAACTTAAGCATTGATATTAATGGTATGATATATATTCAGTTTTAGTTTCTTGATTATTATAGATGAATTAACTTTCTTTTTATAACTATTTGTAAGTTTTATTGTAATAGAATTTATGATATAAGTTTACAAGCAATTATTCTTAACATATGTTTCATTAATAAAATTTCATGATACTCTACTGTCAAGCAAAATCTAGGCAAATTTTCCATTAACATAACTATTAAATTTCAAAAGTTTCTCATAATTATCCTCAAGATAAGTGAATTCAATATTATTATTTAGTATAATATTTGTAGTATTATTATTATTATTCTTGATATTATTAACTTTAGCTTTTTCTTTAGAATGATAATCTTTGACAAAATAATCTGATTTATTACAGTTATAACAATTATAATTATTACTATTTTTGCTATGAGTATTACTATTATTATTACTATTATTATTATAATTTGGTTAATAAGAGTTCTTAGCATGATTTAGCTTTATGAGTATAGAATCAGTATTATTATGAGTATTATTAGAAGAGAAGTTCTGATTTCTCTTATATTTCTGATTACAATTACTAGTATCACTTTTCAAAGAATGACTAATATCAAATATAGTGATATTATAATAAATTATAAGTTTCCAGACTATATTAAAAGTTTCAGATGCTTGATATACTACTTTTATCTTTGTTATAGATTTGAGATTATTAATAAAGTATGTAACTTGATCTAGTTTTTCTATATCTTCAATTTATCCTATAATATTTCTAAATTTAGTATCATATTCTTGAATAGTACCAGTTTGATGAAGTTAGTACAGTTAATAATAAAGATATTGTTAATAGTTAAGTAGTTAAAATACATTATAGATCTTAGTGATAAAGTTATTCTAATTAGTAAAGATATTTTATTCTCTAATGGTATATATTTTATTCAAATATCAGTGTAAGATAGTATTTTTAAATTCAATTCCAGTATATAAAATATAATTTTGTTCTTCAATTATTTCTTGACTGACAAGTATTCCAAAGACTTGTAAAATTCAGACATTAATATTCTCATGTGATTCTTCTTTATATGTTAAAAGCTTGAGAGGAATTCTTAATGTGAAAGAGACAGAATTATTTTGTTAATTATTATTATTATTATAATTATTATCATTATTATCAATATTATCAAGAATAGTGATAAGTTATTATTATTATTGAACAAGACTATTAATATCAGTGAGAAGTTATTGAAGTTGAATATTAGAAAGACCAGAACTAGATATTATAAATATGTTTATATATGTAAGTATATATACGTATTATATATAAATAATAGAACTATATATGTGATATATAAATAAAGATGAATTTATATATAATAGGTATATATATATGTGTATATATATGTAAATATATGATTTTAATCTTTTTTGCTACTACCAAAGTTATAATCTTCTTGTTATATAGTATAATATATTCAGATAATTCATACAAAAAAGTCAGGATATAATATTATATCAGAAAAATTCATATGGAAGATTCAAGATATATAGTAATATTATTAAAATAGAATTTATACAGAAAACTAAATCAAAAGCAAACAAGAGATTATATTTAAACTTATATCTTTATTAATAATATTTGATACTTAAAATTACAAAACAGATACAGCATCTTTAAATAATAAATTAATATTACATAAAATTAATAATAAAATAAATAAATAAATAATAGATATTACTTATATAGTAATACCTCTGGAAGATGCTTATTAATAAATAAATAAAGAAATAAATAATTATAAATGAAATATATAAAATAAATAACTTACTAGTTATATTAGTAAAACAAGAAAAAAAAGAAATTCTACTAAGAAAACTATCTATAACTAAAATAACTCAAATATATCATATGATTTTTCTTAGTATAATTAGATGATTATAATATAGTAAGTTACATATGATATAGTATATAATACAATAATGATCTGTAAAATAAAAGATAAATATAATATAATTATTATTAACTAATCTAATTTTATTATATCATATCACATTTTATCTATTAACAAAATAATCTTATAATTTAATAATAGTAAACATAATTATTATAAATATCATTTTCTAATATCTTACTATATATTATATATTATATATATTTTATATATAAATATTTTAGTTTTAATAAATAATATTTTATTAAAATAAATATTAAATAATTTAGTTAATTTATAGAGAGTATAACTGAATTTATCAAGATAATAAAAAAATTAATTCTTCTAATTCAAAATTTTTTATTTCACTTATTATTTAAATTTTTTATCTGTTTAGAAAAATCTAATAAAAATATACTTATTTGAATAATACAAGTCAAAATTATATTAACAATTCAGATTTTTTCATGCTTATCATGTTCATGGATAAATATATATATAATACATTACTATATATACTATATATATTATTTGTATAATATATATATATACATAGTATATATATATATAATAATTTATATATATACTCTTTAGTAAAAAATATCTGATTACTTTAAAACTGGATAAAAATGTACAAACTTTAATATTTAATTTCTTGATAATTTATAAACAAATATTATAAAAAATTTATTCAGAAAAATATGAATTTTATTAATATCTAATTAGATTTTTATGACTATTTAATACTGCTTAAACTTTTTTTAATAAACTTTTAACTAAATTTATTAAAATTTCAGACTCAATTTTATTTCACTTCTTTTTCAAAACTACTATTAATTTCATAATATTTTTTGAATAAGATTTATATTTTCTAACTCTTTTTTTTAAAATATCTCATAAATATTTAATTAGATTAAGATCTAAACTCTATATAAGCTATGAAAAACTTAATATCAAATTAATTTTTTTCTATTAATTAACTATTCTTGCTTTATATGTTAGAGTATTATCAGCTTGAAAAATATATTATAAATTATTTTTTAAACTATTATAAAAGAGTAAAAAAGTATTTTTTAATATATTTATATATATTAAATCTTTTATTTTATCTGAAACTTAAATTAAAGAACTAATTTTATCTTTTTTAAAATATTCTTATATTATAATCTCTTGATTTTCAGATTTTACAATTGAAATTAAGTAATTTATATCATATTTTTTATATAATTTATATAAAATTCAATAATATATATTATTTTGAAATAATATAAAGTGAGATTCATTATTTTAAATAATAGAATTCTACTTATTGTTTCAATTTCTTCTTTTATAATACTATTCTAGTTTTTTTTTATAATTTAGTTCAGAAATAAATAATTTTTTCTTTTCAACTTGTTCATAAAATCTCTTAATATATAAAGTATATTTTATAATACTAGAAGATATTGGAATTAATAAAGATTCATTAAATTTTTTCTCTAATAATCATTACTAATCTTTCTTAACTAATTTTATAAAACTTCTAATTTCTCTTTTTGTGAGTTTTGGTGATCTTCCTAAATGTAAAGTATTTATAATATTTTTTGAATTTTTATATTTTGTTATAGTATTATAAATAGTAATTTTAGAATATTCAAGAATTTTTCTAATATTTCATTTACTATAGTCTTCTTTTAGAGATCTATATATAATCTTTTTTCATTCAAACTTAGTAAGTTCATGTCTTTTGATTATTGTAAAAGAAAAAAAAATTTTATTTTCAGATAGCTAAAGTCAAGAGCTATATGAAAAAAAAATTTTATTTATTTATACTTAATAGTTTTGATATAATCTTATTTTAAAAGATAATAATCTATAATCTTAAATTAAATAATTAGAGACTTTTAATCAGAAAATATATATATAATCAAATATATAATGTGAATTTATAAACTAATAATAACTTTATTTTTTATAAATATTATATATATTTATCAATAATTATCACTATCACTTGATATTTCTAATATATTATTATTATTATCTGATATATTAAATTGTTTATTATCATTATTATCCTAATATTTACTTTTATTATTATTCTTTTATCACTCTTATTACAAGCATAATATTGATTAATACTTATTTTATCATTAATATTTTTTTTGACAATTTTTTTTGATTATTTGGAGAAGTTTGTAATTTATAATTACTATAAATATAAATTAATATAAAATATACTTATTACTTAACTGATTTCTTTTTTTATTATAAAATATTTGCAAAAGCTAATCAGTTATATTCAGAATAGATAATGTTAAAATTATTAAGATATATTGTGCTAATTATATTAATTTAGATACTGCTTATGAAAATTTGCAATTTATCAAGTAATTAGATTAATATTATCAATGTACTTCCATATTAATATATTATTGAAAAGATCTGATTTTGCTTTATATTGTATAAGTTGACTTTCAGATGAATTGGTATTGAGTAAACTTGTATTAGTAATTTCTGAATTTTCAAAGCTTATATTAAAAAATAATCATTTAGCTTTAATTGAGATATTTGAATATACATATGAATATAACTTAAATATTTCTATATATAACTTCAATAATAAAGATATATACTTGATAATTAAAAGTTTGCAATTGGAAAATAATTAGCAATATAGATCATGAAATTTGTGATACTTTAATTTTATATTACTTGATTTCTTTATAAATATATTATAATAAAAAATATATTATTTTATTTAATAAAAGTAGAACTTTTTATATATATAACTAATATCAGATTGAATATCCATTAGCTTCAATTATAGCTTGTACTCTTCTTGACATACTTTTAACTAAATTTCTTAAAATTTCTGGTTCAATCATTTCCTATTCCTCTGCAAGTGCATTTATCAATTCTTCTAGATTTTTGGGATGAGTTGAACATGCACAAATTCATCTTTTCAAAACATCTCACAAATGCTTAATTGAATTTAGATCAGGGCTCTGGACAGGTCATGAAAGTGAATGATTAAATTTTTCTTTTTCTATTGACTGACTACCATATCTGTGGATTGGCACATTATCATCTTGAAAAAGATGAATAGAACTATCTGGCAAATCATTTAGAAATGGCAGAAGATTCTGTTCCATTATTTCTATATACTTTTGACTGGTTATTTCATCTTTAACTTCAATTAATGGTCCAAGTGAATGTTGAGTAAAACATTCCCATATCATTGCTCACTGATTTCATACTAGGAAGAAGATAATTAACATCATATTTTTCATGTAGTCAGCACCAAACCCATTGCCAGGAATCATTTCAAAATATTAGGTATCTTGATTCATCACTCCAAATTACTAATTCCCATTCACTAATCCAATCTTTTCTTTCTGAGCACCATTTTGATAGTTTTCCTCAGATACAAAAGGTTTTCTAACCCCAGCCTGACCATAAAACCCATATTCATGAAGAGTACATCATATAGTACTGAAACTAACAGTTACAGTCATAGCAGTATTGAATTTTTTGATAATTTCGTCAACTGCTTGTTATCGATCATCTTTAACAATATGAATTAACCTTCGAGTAGCTCTATCATCTAATTTTTGTGGTCTACCGCTCCGTGCGGCAACTGTAGTTTGGCCAAACTCTTTGTATTTATTAATAATAGTATGAACAGTAGATTTGGGTCGTTCCAGAGTATCTCCAATCTTTTTTTCAGACAAACCACACTTCCAAGCGCCAATGATCTCGTCGCGCTCAAAATCTGTAAGTTCGCAATTTTGACGAGTATTGGTTGGATTTGACATCAGTTTTTTTATTTTATTTGAAAGTTTGAGATTCAGCTTTCTAATGAAGCAATGTGCGAACCTTTCCTTGTCGCGCAATAGACGTTTGAATTACCCCTTAAATTACGTCGATCATTGCCCGATTGCAGACTTTTGACCACCGAGTGTAGATATTTATGATTATCATTATACGTATGTTCTGTATCGGTATAAATGCGTTTGTTTTATCATTATTTATTGAGTACAAATGCCTTAATTGGTGATGATTTATGAACTTAACCATATGCATAATTGAGTATGGGCATTTACGATATCGGTTAGTAACTATGCGCATAGGCACATCTCTATTCATGCTAGTCTAATCGCTAGTATTATACCTAAATACTCGAAGAGTGGAAAAGCGGAATTGTCTGTTATCAAAAGATCACGGCGAAACTCAAGCGCTAATACCGAATTGCTACAAAAAATCAACGATCTCGACTGCAATATAAGCCTAATGGGCTACGAAGTTTGCGGCATCAAAAATGGTGTTGGCAGTCGCGACAGTAATTCCGGCTCTCGACGGTCCGGGTACCTCAAGATTACACCGGCGATATTCAAACTCTCTGGCAAGATTTCGATCGCCTATTCAAAGAAAAACGTCGACTAGAGAAACGAACCGAATCATCAATGTATTCCAAAATTTCAGAAGAAACAAAGGAGCTGGGCTAGCGTCTTGGAGATGCGACTATCTGGAAACTTCACAAACGTTTAACCCGTAATCTCGCGGATGAAACCATAGAATTTATTAGGCTATGGGTTGATAATGAACGAGAATTAGATACAGAGGTAGAAGAGGAGGAAAATAGTGATAGCACTGGACCTAGCAGGACGAGAGACTAGGGGGGTAGTCATCGCCTTCGGGCAAGCTTTGGAGCTGACTTCCACTGGTATTTAGGCATTTTCTACAGTTGGAAATTCTTTATCAAAAATCCCATAATTTTTCGTGGTCAATCATGTGACCATATGCGTCATCAATCAGGGGCAAATCAAGTTTGTGCAACCGAATCTCTCGCCCAAAAATTGACGAAAAAGCTTTTTCGTACTTCTTGTCCGTCCATACTACATTTGTAGTACAAGTACAAGTACCAAATATAGCCATGTCGATAAAACTCTTTTGCTTAGAAAAAGGAAAGACTCCTGCCCAACACGCTTTCGAAGTTCAGATTGGTAGGGATGAGTCTATTAGTGCGCTCAAGAAAGCCATCAAGGCGGAGAAGTCAAATGACTTTGCTAGTATCGATGCCAATAAACTCAGGCTTTGGCAGGTCGAAATTCCAGAAGATCGCATTGATTTTTTAGCGGACCTTGCACTACAAGACACTCCCGAACTCCCAGCTACGAAAAAAATTAGCAAATACTTCCCTGGAGAACCTGCCGATGAGTCTATCCACGTGATCGTTGAGGTCCCTACTGGTAATTAATTATCCTAGCTTTTCTTGCTTACTGCTCACGCCACACATTAAATTCCCTCACTGTCGTTGT
>CAJVPS010001052.1:0-17735 GCA_910591765.1 Ambispora leptoticha | reverse complement strand
TTTTAGTAGATTATAATTTTAAGAGAATTCTAAGAAATCTCTCTTGTAGAATAGATCTTGATTAAGATCTATTGATTTGTCTTATTAATAAACTGAACATTACATCTGTCTTGAAATTACATATTGGAATTGGACTATATTCTAGCTAGTTATAACAAGAATACTATCGTTACCTACCTTTAGATTAACTTTGAGATAATAGAACATTCTTGTCAATAAACCTTTTAAAAGACTCTCCCAAACATCACTTTAGACACGTGATCACTTTTATCACATGTTTTTGTAATATTAGGTTTAATACTCATTCTTCTCTCAGAACTCACATCAAAAAGGTAACAATATTCAAAGTAAGTGATAGAGTAAGAAATTTCTTATTTTTTTCTTGCATCAAGAGATAAAACTTCTTCTTTTATTTATAAATTAATTTATAATAAATAAGCAATTTCTTCTTCATCTTCTTTTGTGAGATTGATAATAAACTTTTCTTCTTTATTATTGATGAAGCATAATTTACAATTTTTATAATTTATTCTTTTTCTATTTTTACATCAATAATAGTGATAATTTTATAAACTATACTGATAATCTTGATATTATTATTCTAATTAATCTTCAGTTAGAATAATTTTCTCAATTTCTAGATATTGATAATATTAATGACTAATATGAGAAGAGTTACCTTAATATTTAGAACTATAAATATGTGATACTCTAAAGAGTTGATTATGAATGATATATTTTAAATAATAACTTTTAAGATGATAATATTCTTCTACTAACAAGATAATAAGACTTTAAGCAGGCATATTAATTATTTAATTTACTATAAAATTGATAGAGTTTTGCTTTTATTTGGTTAGTTCTTTATGCTAATAAAAGTTATAGCTTATTAGTATCAAAGTCTGATTTGTCAAAGCTAAAAGTATTTAATTTTCTATGATAATTCTAGATTCTAATCTATTATCTCAAGATATAGTTTCAGATAATTACTATTATAAGAATTTTTAAGAATTTTGCCATCTAATATTCTTAATTTGTAGGTATCTTTATCAAAAATTTAATAAATATAATATAATTCTTTTTATTTCTGAGCAAATTTTTCATAGTGCTAATACTGAATTTCCATCCTCTTTATTAAGACTTTATCTCTAATAAAGAAAGATTAATAATTTTTATCTTGTTAATAAGTTTCTTTTTATTTTTATTAGTGATAGATCTGTTTAATTTCAATTTATTTATAATAATACAAGTTCTTTTAACTAATTTATTTGAATTAATATCTTTTTTATTCTCAATTAATTTTAATTTAAGATCTAATAGTGTGATAGCTTGTCTATTATAAGTAAGATAGAAAGATATAAACTTTGTTAAACTTTATCTCATTGTTCTGTAAGCAAAAAGTATTAAAGATATATATATATATCCTATTTTTTTTTATATAATTATACTAATTTTTCAATAATATCACATAATATTCTATTTAATTTTTCTATAAGCCCATCAGTTTGAGAGTAATATGATATTAATAGATAATATTTGATTTGATATTTTTCAAATAATTCTTTTATCAATTTATTAGCAAATATTATTTCTTTTGAAAAACCATATTTACAGAAAATATCTTGATATAGAAATAATATTATTACTTTTGCTAAACTATTTAAGATTGATCTTGCTTCTATCTATTTAGTATAATAGTCTATAATAACTACTATATACTTATAATTATCTTTTATTAGTGTGAGTGATCTAATTAGATCTATTCTTATTTTTTCAAAAGATTTTTTACTTTTTATAGGATATAGAATATTATTTCTTCTAATTTTTTCTTTATATTAACATATATCACATATCTTTATATAATTTTTAATATCAGAATACATCTTAGATCAATAATAATTTTGAATGATTTTATAGTAAGTTATTCAATATTAAAATATTTAATATATATTATTATATGATTATTAAATAATACTTCTTCTATTTCATTAATTTTAATCATTTTTAAAAATTATTCTGATTCTTTCTTATTATATCTGTATAAGATTTCTTTCTTTACCAAGTATAGTTTTACTTTATTTTTGTATTTTTATTAATCTTTTTCTGGTATTTCTTCTAATATAACTAGAGTATCTAAGTAAGTGACAAGTTATAAATATTTAAGTAATTTTATTATATTTAAGTTGAATAATTAAATAAGAGTATATTAAATAGTTATTAATTAATTTTTGATGATATATTTTTTTATTTCTTTTATATCTAAGTTAGTTTTGATTGAAAATGTCAAAGAGTCTATATTAAAGTAAATTTGATCTTTATGATATTTAATTTTGAAGTTATAGTTCTCTAAAGTCAAAATCCAATATGTAAGTCTTCTAGAAATTTTTGATTTATTAAATAAACTTTTTAAAGTATTATAATTAGTTATTAAAGTAAAAGAAATATTAGAATATAAGTATAGTCTGAATAGTTATATTATTCAAATTACTGCTAAATATTTTAATTCAGTTGCATAATAATTTTTCTCAGTATTATTTATTCTTTTACTAGTATAAGCAATTATATACTTATTATCTTTTTTATTTTTTTGTGTCAAAACTACTTCTAATTCAAAGCTAAAAATATCAGTATATAATATAAAAGATTTTTCAAAATCTAGATAGATTAATATAGATATAGTTATTAATTTATTTTTTAATTCTTCAAATACTTCTTGATATTTAATAGACTATTTAAAAGTTGATCTTTTCTTATTAGTTAATTCAAAGATGCTATTATCTTTACAAAGTTTCTTATAAAGTATCTATAGTATAAAGCTAAGTCAAGAAATTCTCTCAAAATAGTTAGATTTGTTAGCCTAGAAAACTATTCTATGATTGAAATTTTGGCTAGATTAGATTTCAAACTATCTTTACTAATAATATATTCTAGAAAAATAAGTATGATTTTATCAAATTAATATTTACTTGATTGAAGTTTTAGATCACTTTTTCTAAGCTTGTTAAATACTTATTTTAGATATGTAAGATACTTTTCAAATGTATCTGAGAATATATTAGTGTTATCAAAATAAATAACTACAAACTTTTCAAGGTAGAGCTTGAATATTTTATTCATTAAATATTGAAAAATAGCTGATATATTATTTAATCTAAAAGATATAACATTAAATTTATATAGACCATTAGTAATGATAAAGACTATCTTCTTTCTATCTTCTGATTTTACTTCTACTTGTCAATATTTAGAAGCTAAATCAAGTATTAAAAAGTATTTTACTTTGTCAAATATATCAAGTAGTCATCAATTCTAGATAAAGAAAATTGATCTCTTTTTATAACTTTATTTAGTTAATAATAGTCTATATAAAATCTATATTTGCCATTCTTTTGCTTAACTACTATTACAGGTGCAGATCATAAGTTATCTGATAGTAAAATAATATTTTGCTAAAGTATCTTTTCTATCTCTTCTTCTATAAATTCTTTTTTAATAGGTGAGCATCTATAATATGGTTTCAAAACTATTGATTTTTTAGTTTCTGTATTAATTTTATATTGAATAATTGTAGTTTTTCCAGATTTTTTATCAAAAAGATCTTGATACTTATCTAATAATTCTTCTAATTATTATCTTTATTCTGGTATTAAATCATTCTTATCAGAACTTTCTTCTTTATTAACTTGATAGAGTAATTTTGATATTAGTTTTATCTATTCATAATATTAATTATCTTCATTATATTTATAATATTTAGTTAATAAGTAATTATTAATATAAGAATATTTGTCTAAATCAATAATTTTATTTCTTTTTAACTTTTCAAATGTTAAGTAAAAGAATTTTTCTTTATTCAATTGGATATAATATTCTTTTACTTATAGATTTATTATTTTTATTTATTTATCTAAACTTTCTTGAATATTTAGAAGTGATTGGTCAATATCATAATCTTCTTTATATTTATCTTTACTTTCTTCTTTCTATTAAAGATTTCTTTTCTTTAAATCTGCTGGTTGAGCCAAAATCTTGTTAATTTCTTTCTGAATTTTCAAGTTTTTTATGAGTTAATACTAATTAAATTTTTAAAATCTTTACTAATAGTAGAAATATTGCTTATATTATTTTCTTATCAGATTGTATAATATATAATTAACTAGAATTATTATAAATTAATACTTTAATATTTCCAATATATCCAGTATCTATAATACTAGCTTTTGCTTCTATTTCTTTGCAAGCTAGAGAAGATCTAGAAGTAAGTTGGCAAAATATTTTTTTTAGTATTTTAATTATAATATATGAATTTATCATTATAGTTTCTTGTAATAAAATAATAAGTTCTTTTAATTTTGAATATCTTAGATCAAAGCCAACATCTATTTCACAAGTATGTTCTAATTTTTTTTTTGCTATTATTGTCAAAGATCTTAAATTTTACTTTTTCATTAATATTATATAAATTATTTTCTTTTTCAATTTTATAATACTTTTCTAAATATGTAATAGATATTTCAATCTGTTTCTTTTGATTTTCAAATTATAATAGATTTTTAATTCAGCTTATAACTACTTTATAAGTATGAGTCCAATTATTTTCTAGTATGAAATTATAGTTACTATTTATAGTTACTAATACTTTAATCTTGATTGATTTAATTCTTAAAGTAACTGGTAAGTCAATTACTTTTTCAAGTACTTTTTTTTTAACTATTTATATCAATTAGATTTATTATATTAAATTTTTGAATTTTTCAATCTATCTTCTTCAAGAATTATTAAGTGACTATATTACTTATAATATTATTATTAATTATTATCTTGCAAGGCTAATTATTGATAAGCCTATTTATATGCATAGTATTTACAGATACTTGCTGATTTTATTAATTTTCTTTCTCATTTTCTAATAATAATTTCTTGAGTTAATCATTATTAATCGAAAACTTTTTAGTTATGAATGAATTCTTATTTTTTAAAGATATATTTAAGAGTTTAAATGCTCTTTAGTATTTAAGTAGTGGAAATAACATAATTATGTTATTTCCACTTAGTCTAGATTATTTCCACTCAGGTATGTGTCATGATAATAGAAATGTGATACCATCGTCAATGTTGTGATGACAGAAATGTGATATCATTATCAGTATTGTGATGACAGAAATATGATATCATCATCAGTATTGTGATGACAGAAATATGATACCATCATCAGTATTGTGATATATATTTTATGATATATTTTTGATGATAGAAATGTGATACCATTATCAGTATCATGATATATATTTTATGATACATGGATAAAAAAATATATCTGACAATACATCCAATTATATATTGTCATTTATGGACCCAACG
Source organism: Ambispora leptoticha (assembly GCA_910591765.1). Lineage (NCBI taxonomy): Eukaryota > Fungi > Glomeromycota > Glomeromycetes > Archaeosporales > Ambisporaceae > Ambispora > Ambispora leptoticha. Next base: position 12,374 of record CAJVPS010001052.1, on the reverse strand, counting down.
TGAGGGCTATGTCTAAACTTGGCATATAGTATCTTAGCTTTCTGATTAATTCCTTGATGAGAGCCAGATTTGAGGCACGTAATACTGAAATAGTATTCATATTCTGGCTTTGTATGATACACTCGAATATCGATTAAGGATAAGACACATAGTGCTGAATTGCTAACTGTTATAATTCATTCAAATATTACCCAATGATGAGGTATGTAATGCCAAATTGTTACCTATTATATTATCTAAGCATGAGACACATAGTGCCAAATTGTTATCCCTATTTGGTAACCCACCAAAGTATAATTTTATAATATATATATATCTATAATAATTTTACTTTGGTGTCCTACTGATTTTTATAAAATATTATCCCTATTTGGTAACCTACCAAAGCATAATTTTACTTTGGCATCCTACTGATTTTTTTTCAAATTATATATCTAATCATATTCCATTATTCACTAAATCTTGATCCATAAATTTTAATACTTTGATATCCTACCAAATTATAATATCCGATACTTTGATGTTCTACTTTTTAGAATACTTTGATGTCATACTTTTTTAGAGTACTTTATATTTTGTGAAATATATCTCGAAATATATTACATGTATATTACTTACCTAAAACTGCACCTCAATCAAAATCACATGATACAAAAACCTCTTTATATAATCCAGATATCGGAATATTAATTTTTTATTTGAATTTTTTCTCTTATTTATTGTAAGAGGTGACAAAAAATCCCCCTACCTGAGATAAATAACTAGTTAAATGTAACAATCTCTCTTCTCCAAAAATTATTACTAAAACTAGATGATATTATCTTAGTATCTTATGCTTGCTTTATTGAAAGATTTATAACAATTATGCGTATTCAATAATTACTAGAGATTTATTTTTCAATTCTTTTTTGTGTGAAGTAGTAGGAACTTTCATTTTAGTCTCAAAATTTCGCTTATATTCCAGGAAAGCAACCTTATCCATACTCTCGTGCTCTTTTTTCTAATAATTCTGATTATCCCGCATTTCAAAAGCAATCTTGGTTCACCATTATTTCAATTTTTCTTTTGATATTTGGAATTTTTGCTATAAAAGAAGGGTAAGAGTATTTATATCAGATTCATTTTTGATGAGATATTCTGAAGATAAAGAAATTAAGAATTCAGATAACTCTTTCTTGACTTCAACAATATTTGAAAATTGTTCAGAATTATTCAATTGATTTTGAGTTGATACTATAGAAGGCAATTGTGGCAAATTTGTTATGGATTTCTCAACTATATTAGTGCAAGAACTCTTTTCACAAATCTCATTATTAGATGATGTGGAACATTGAAACTTTGCATCTTCTGAAACAACAATATCAGTAGTAATAGCAGAGCTAGTGTCAAGACATATGGGTATTGAATTGAAAAATTCTTGAATTTCATTAACTGATTCAGATTTATATGGTAGAAGAACTGGATCTATAAGGTAATAATTAGGATCATTCAACTTTATAACTATTATTCTTTCTTGAGTCATAAAATCAACTTCATTATCTGATACACGATGAATTCAATAAGTACTTTTCCATACTTGTTAACCTTTTGATCCTACTTTTTTTCATCCATTTTTGATAGTATAACCACACCAATTACCTAGTATTACATTAATGAATTTTATTGTAGTATTGAGATTGGGCATTCTTTTAGCTCTGGTCTTAAAACCAAAGAGCAATAATGCATCTTCTCGAATTTTAACAATTTTTTCCTGTGATTATTTGAAAGCTTTTGCTACATCATCACCAGAAAGAATATTCGTATTATCTATATCACTGAATCCTACCAATTGTAAAAGATCATACACTGCTCTCCATTATTTTGCTAAATAAAATTTATATAAATCAACTGATGATAGATCTACAGATTCATGTGAATCTTCCCATTGTATTTCTTCTTTAACTTCCAGATTTTCAATAGCTTTTGTTACATTGGAATCTTGTCTTCTGAAATATGCCAGCCTTCTAAAATATTGTAAAGGTTCAGGATTATTATATCTTTCCACGAATTTTTTATCACAAAGTTTGATCCAATCATCATTATTCATACTCCAGTTTCAAATATCATCCTTATCTCTAATATCACCTGAAGCATATATTCTCCATAAATAATATCGTTGTAGGGTCATGTTATCAGCAAAAGAATATTCAGGATTTAGCTTAAGCATTTCAGCTTTATTAGGATTAATATCTGGAGCATTAACTATTAATTCTGCATCTTCACCTTTAATTAATTTCTTAGTATTCTTAATAGTATGAGATACTTCTGTACAAGAAGCTTTGGCTAATTTGATATCTTCTATTGCGATTAATTCTAGTGATGCTCCAGTACTAGCAATTAAATTATAAAGAATTTCTGGAAAATATTTGGCCAATAAGCATCTCTAATATTCAACCTCAATATAGATTTCTACTGCTGGAGATGAATCAAGTATATAACAGTTAGTGATTTTGTTCCATTCATGGCACCCCTTTATTGCAGTTGATAAATCTTCAGGTCTTAAGGCCGAAAGTTCTGCATGAATAAGGTCATGATTTGATTCTTTAAAAATCTCAGAATATGTTTTACTATTATAAAGAGAAACAATATGATAAGGACAATCGCGAATTTGATAAAGTATCTGAGTAAATGCTTCAGCATGTATTCCTGTTTTAATATTACTAATTGCTATAACTGCATCAAAATAATTAGAAATTTCAAATGAGATGCCTAACTCCACAGTACTTGTATAGATTACACAATCAAGACCACTTCAGGTAGCATTAATATCAGCAAAGTGACAAAATAAATAAATCATCTGGTTTTTGCAACTTAGATGCTTGATTAGCTATTGCCCGAGTCTTTTTGCAGGAGGTTATTGAAAAGATAATACGCTTATCTTCTTTAAGCATCTCAAGACCTTTACATATAGCTTCTGAATCTTTATTTGAATCATAAAGGATTTTTACGGTCTTACTTTTACGTGGCTAATACTTATTATCAAAAACTCAGATATTTTCATCCCAGTATTGTCTTAAGAAGACTAAAGTCGACTCATTTGCAAAAGTATCCATGACAACCACATGAATAGCTGACTTTAACAAATTCCACATGGCATTTTCAGATTCTCGTACATAGATTCCACTTGCTATTTGACGCATAATACTATTCACTTCATCTAAAATAACTACATGAGAATAATCTCCATAGAAATTAAGATGATATGTACTTTCAACCTGAACAATAATAACATCTCAGTCACGTATAGCTAAATTACCTTTATTTTCCTGATAATGGTATACATGAAGTCCGGATTTCTGTAATACTTTGATTTTACTTTTAGTTTCATTACTAAGAGTTTTACAATATGAAATCCAGTTAAAACAAGGTAAATTTACTTCACTTTTAGCTAAAGAATTAAGAATCTCTCTTAAGATTTTTGTTTTTCCGCTGATAACAGGTAAGCGAATTAGAGTTGTAGTAGATTTCTTACTCATGAAATCTGGATAAGCTTCTGAGGTGTCCTTCATTTCCTTAACATTAATATTATTTCCAGATAAATCTACAAGTGGGTGTGGATTCTTTATAACCTTGAGTAATCTTTCACATAACTCCTACTTCTTAGGTTTCTCTTTTGATTTAACTTTATCTGATATCTTTTCAAAGCTTAATCTCTTATGATCTGACTTATATTATTTTTGGCGATAATATTTAAGTACAAAATATCTATTTTTTCAAATAAATCTGTAGAGTTGATCCTTATTATGTTTAATGTCACATATAGGACATTTTTTAATAAATTATGCTTGAAAATTAATAAAATCATTCCCAATTTTTCTAATCTGAAGCCACCTATATTCTTCAATAACTAGATTAGCTCCTTTACTCAAAGTATTTTCATTATTAATAGGCTGAGATTCTTGTTTTACTAGCTCTTCAGAAGAAAAGGTTCGTGGCCAGATCACAGAATAATTCTCTTTAGGCTGAACCAGATAATTCTCTAGCTTTTGAAATCCATTTTTTACAAAAGAGATAACAGGTCTTTTTATACATCTCTCTTTCGCTGATCCAAGGAGTCGAAGATTAAAATGTGTTTTGAGAAGGCCATTATCAATAAATTTCGAATAAGGTTTTCCAACTAATTCTATAACTTTCTCTGTGAATCTCTTAAGTTCTCTATAATCTATGAATTGAGTACGAGGATAAATAATATGTCAACTGCATTTCTTAATATTTGATGAACTCACTAAAGCAAAAGAATTTAAGAAAGGCGTGCAATCTGGAATAAGGCTTAATGCATTTGTACAAGTAATTAAAATTCAAGATAAAAATCTTCACGAGTAATTTTTTCACTATCTAGAAAAGGATAATTAAGATTATCTGAATCGGACTTTTGTCTTGCATCAATGTCAATTATTAAGCGAAGAGACTGGTTACCATCAATATATTCATGAGTATTAGGTATTCTATAAACTTCTGTAGGATGATCAATCACTATATACCCTTTTCCTACCATTCAAATTATATATTGAGAATAAATATCTTCAGGTTGATACACATTTAAAAGCGCAGTATCATTTTTATCAGTATAGCTATTAGATGCAAGTCAGTATTTATAAAATATATGTTCTTTATGGCCAGGTTTATAATCAAGATTTGTTAAACTCATAAAAAGTCATTTTGCTTCATTATATTTGGCTGACTTTTGATTTAAGTACTATTACTGTAACGATTCATGAAGATATTTTTTTGCTTCACTAGACAAACTCATTTTATTGATTTGTATATATGTTGTTTGTATATGTGCGTTATTTGATCTGATAAAAAGTATATAATACGTTGGTTTATCAACTTATAATAAAAGCGACATAAAAAGTTTAATTTGAAAAATAATTATTTCATATATGCAAAATTTGAAAATTATTATTATTAGTAATGGTATTCTATTCTTGCCCACATATTTATATTGATAGATGAATTTGTGGAAAAGATTGTTATCGACAAGAGAGTTGTGCTCTTCATTAGAAAATGCAAGTACAGGTTTCTTGTGAAGAATGTGACATATCAACTATCTCTACATATGGTATATGTGTTAAATATGCTGAAAAATATCGTAACAAATCAAATTATCATAAAAAGAGACAAGCTGAATTACTTGCAAAATATAATCATGAGAATAGATATTCTCTATATGAGGCATAAAGTACTATAAAATTAAGTGAAATATCTTGATATATTGTTATAGAGAATTTTTCTTGGCATTTGTATTCCGAAATAGAATGAAATCATATATTTTTTTCTGGCTTCGAGTATATATGAGAAGGCAGGATTGTGATGAGCCAAATAGATCTAAATATAATGCATGTAATAAATATGTGAGAAAATATAAAAGTAAAGAGAATTATGACAGAAAAAAGCAGATGAATTGCATATATAATTGCTATGTTTGAGAATCATATACCTGGTATATATAGATTAAATTTTTCAAACCCTCATTAAGTAATGCTATATCCTCTTTGATCCCATTGATATTTTTAGTAATTTTATTATGGAGAGTTATGGATTCCAAGACTTTTGATTAAACTCGTGTCTTGTTTACGTCTATTTTTTGATAGAATTACAATAATCACCATCCATTCAATTTTGAATATAGCATCCATGGATAATTAATTTTGATTTGAAAAAATATTTTTTATAGTATAAATAACCTAAAGAATTGTTCATAACCTACTCAATATTAGATCATGTCAGCTATTGTAACTAAAATTATTAAAAAATACAATCTCAACAACAAAATGAGTGTATCTGAGCTCAGTAAATATACCTCAGAATTTCTTGAAAATCTTACTGATGATAGAAAGTGGAATTAAGATCAACAACATCTTTGAGATGGTTTTAAATTTAGCAGTGATCAGGTAAGTATATTAATACCTAATCAGAGAAGTAGTAAGGTCAAGATTATAAATGTTATCGAGAGCAGTTACAAAATAGCTATAACTTTGCCTTCAAAAGATTTGGAAGAGAAAATTATCAGAGAGATAACTAAATGAATCTTACAGAATAGATATGGCTTTAGTAAAGATCAAGTGAATGCCTTATTTGCTTTGCAAAGTGACTTACATCACCTTTCAATCCAGAAAAATGGAAGTAGCCACAATGTAACTACCTCAGATAAAAATATAAATATTGTGATTTCCAACAAACTCTTGAAAGAAATGGAGGAAGAAACTATTAGAGATATGGCGTAATGGATTTTACAGGATAAACTTAATATTAGAAATGTAAGAACTGAAGCTTATGCCTTAGCCCTATCAGCAAAAAATGCTAATGTTGGCTCATCACATCTCACTCATCTTTATAGAGAATTAAGGAATCTTAATGCATTACTTGAGATAATTGAGACTATGAAATTTCTAGATATTACAGAAGATACCAACAAAATCCAAAGTGTTAATTGGAAAAAGACTGAAACTAAACATATTAATTATTCAGATGAATTTACATTAGAATCAATTAAAGAAAGGTTAGATGCGTATGATTTAAAAACTCTACCCAATTATTGGGTTCTTGCTGATATCATGGTGATATTTTGTATTCATCCTGCTGAACTTATAACTTTACGTATTACAGATGCCGGAGTAACAGAATATGCAAAAAATTAGAGTTAACCAGATATTTCTAGAAAATTTAGATCTATGGAAAAGAATCAAGAATGAGCCAAAGAACTACTCACTTGGATTCAGCATGCTATATCATCTGGATGAATGAGTGATCTAGGTAAGCCAGGAGTTAAATGGTTCAATAAATTCTTAAAAGATTATGATTTAATTCCCAAATACTTACGAAAAATGAATGCTGTTTATGGTGTGGTAGTATATGAGGCTAAGAATATGGCCCACGCTTATACAATTGCTGGAGAATATCTACATTATTCATCTAATAATCATATTTCTCCTGTACAAAATTACGTTATAGTCAATTATAGAAAAAGAGAAGTTTCTTATGAGCAAGCAAGATAATTTCATATCTATGATCAAGATTAATTGCGCTTCTTCACTTTTATCATATCTACAGTAAAATATTTATCATTATTAGATGATTCAGATCCAGATGAAACTGATTTTATTTTTGCAATTAGTAATTATTAGTTATTTTTTTTCAGTTGAATATATATATCACATAATATAACTTATCATGAAAGTAAAGATAGTTAAAGCTAAAGTAGAGAAGCAGAAAGTTAATTGTTGTCTTGAATCAGGATTTTTGGAGATCTCTATATGTACTGATAAACTTTTCAAGAAAATCGGTGACAAAATTAGCAAAAAGTTGACTTCTAAAGAAAAAGATAGTAAATTCATCAGAGAAAAAACCACAGCTCCACTTGGATTGGCCATAATTCCAATTACCTTTACTTCTAATGTAATAAACAATAACTATCTTAGTAATTATGAATCCATCACAATTCTGACTAAAGTGCTTATAGAAAAATATAACTCCAAGATGTCTAATTATATTCTGCTTGGTAACAATTAGTTCTATGGATACAATAACCATAGAATTTAGATGTATTTACCGGAAATAGTAACAGATGCAAAAAATACTTTTGTAAGAATCACCTTACGCATTAAGGACCTCAGTTGAAAAGTTGATATAACCAAAGCTAAAAAGAAGTCAAGGGTTAATGTATCTGTTAATAAAAGAAATATTCATGATTTTTATAAAATACTTCCTGAAAGATCGAAAAATTCGCTATCTCACAGATTAAATATCTCTACATCTTCTGATTCAGATGCTTTCAATTCGATTACTTTGGATAGCAATTCAGATAGTTCTTCCACATCTAGTTCAGAAATAGAAGCTATACATAAGACTAAAGGTATAAGAAAATGTCCTATTCTAAAGCGTAAAGTAAAACGTAAAGTTAATTATCAGGATTTATAATAGAGTTACATATAGTATTTCTGGTACATATTAATACATCTGATTTTATATAATCATAAGGCATAAAATATTTTTTTGATTAAAGATATATAATAATATATTACTTGAAAATGGCGCAACTATTATAAAGCAATAACCCAAAGAGTTTAAATATTTTTGATTTACCAGAATTACTAGAACAGATTTTATATTATTTAGAAATTGATCAATCCCTCTATCTTACTTTGTTTATTAATCAGTTTTGGTATCACTGCAGTACTCCTATTCTATGGCATCACATTAAGTTTTTCAATAAAGATTATCAGAGAGATCTGTATGACCAAAAGAAACCTCAGACTATTTATTGATGATTATTGAAATTCAAAAAAGTTATGTGTGGAAAGATAAAATCTCTCTATTATTTAATGATGTTATATCTCAGATTGGAAGATTTAAAAATCTCAGATGCATTAATTAGTACAATTTTACGCTTGTATCCAGATATACGCACTCTTATTCTTGATTGAAGTAAGGGTTTTTCTAACATATCAATTATAGAAATTGCAAGATATTGTCCAAAGCTATTATACCTGAGTCTTAATTCATGTATATATCTCACTAATCGATATATCACTGAAATATCACATTCTTGTCCAAAACTTAAACATCTTGAGTTTGACGATTATTCGATTAGTAATAAAGTTCTTGAGGAAATAGCCTGTAATTGTACTAATTTGAAATATCTTAGTTTGGAGAGATGTAAAAAGATTAGCGAAGAAGTGATAAAGAAACTTAATTCAAAAATTAAAATTAAATATCCAGATTATCCTGATGATGATTTCTTGGATTCTGATCTATCTCCACTTATTTCAGATTATTCCAATGATGAATTTTTCATTTCTGATTTACCTCTACTTATTCCAATCTTTACTGGTCGATGAAATGGGATAGCTATAACCAGGACCTTTAGAGACTACTATTTGAGTCATATATCAGATGAAACAGATTTTATTTCTGCAATTATTAATCATCTCAGAGAGAATCCTCTAACGTGAGTTACAAATAATTTTATTTAGCAGTGGAGAATGGTTAATTATTTACCGAGTTATTTTTTCAGTTATATTATACATTATTAAATAATATTTGATATGATTTTCATAGAATTACTCGTAGAGGAAAAAATTCTAGTAAAAGTATTAATCGATATAACATCTAAATCCAATACTATTAGCAAGCGCTTGTATAATAAGCTTGAAGAAGATTATGGGTTAGAAGGTATATCCAGTGATGATTTGATAGGCAAAGAAATAAAATGCTTAGATTTACAATTTTGATATAAAGGAAAGTGGTGAAGCTTAGATGGTACTGAAGTAATAGATTTTCAAATTCGCAAAAATCCATCATTTAATTTGATACTAGGACAGAATTGGATATGGATGCATGAAGCAAAAATTAGCTTTGGATTTTCTCTAGAAAATTGTAAGTGCTATGCTAAAATTGAGATAGATGGTATGAGTATCCCATTAATCGAAGAAGATAGCAAACCTACAGGTGATTCTTCGAGTCATAGCCAGCTCTACTAAAAATAACTTATCTATTGCAAAGTAATGGAACTTTGTTCCTAAATTAACAGAATCTAAACCTGGTCTAGCTCAAGAGAAGGTTATAAATATAATTAACAAAATTCTCTCAAATATTGAAGATAGACTTGAAGAGGAATTGGAGATTCGATGCTCTGCATCATCATTATTTTGCAATAATAAGCAACGAAAGAAACGTCATGGAATATTTCACAACAAATCTGAGACAGATCCTTCTAAATCATCCAGCTCTGATTCAGAATTCACGGATTCAGACTGGTATGATCTCGATCAGATAAATCCCCAAAAGAATCATGTTCATGTTAAAAAGAAAAAGGTTATTTCTTCTATCCGAAAATATCATAAAAATAAGCTTCGTAATAGGGCCTATTCTCCAGAGTAGTGATCCATCTAATCAGAATAATTAAAAATCATTAACTGTAGGAAAATTATTAACCAATTACATCACGTTATAATGGGCCTTAGGAAGTGATGTCATGTGTAGAAAATCGGATGCCTACTGCCCATTCTTTATTATATAAAAAAATTATCAAACAGCATATAGATAAAAAGATATATGTTTCAAAAAAGATGGAATCAAGCAGTTGGTTTTTTACAATTGATCTAAGATTTCCTGGACGACTTCAGGAGGATATATATCGTAATTAATCATTATCTATACATTTTTGTGCATATTCTGGAGTAACGAAATGAAAGGGATTTTCTTTAAAAATTTTTTCTTCCGGATCATAATCCAGATCATCTAAATTAATACAATAAATTAACATTTTCAATTTTATTAAAGTTGCATCAACATTTTTAACTATCATTAACTTTAGCAGGATTTTACTTACTAAAGCTGTCTCTTTTATTTCTGTGTTGACGACTGGGATTAGGTGTCCTTTTGCTAGATCTTGGATTAGATGGTGTTTGAGTGATGATTCTAGAGACATTGAAAGAAATATCCATAGTTTGGAAGGTGTTATTGTCATTGCTCTTGGGGATGATGCTATCATTATTCTTGGGGACGGTGTTATCGTTACTCTTGGGAGTGGTACTATCGTTAGTATTGCTCATCTTCACGGTCCTAAATACAAAGTTCACAGTAAGTAAATATGTTTTTATAGTCTTAATTAATAGTGGTATATTGAACAATGGTACATTACTTCGAATCAGCAGTAAAAAAAAACATTATTGGTACCCAGTTTACAAGAGAAGAAAACGAAGTATTTTATACCATCCAGAATTATTAAACCTATTCCAAAGCCAAATCTATTTTCGTTATTTTTTCGGTTAACTACTTAGTATGAGACAGGTTTTGCCTGTGTTCGCATCTGGTAAAACACTCCTTAATTTGATGATCTCGTAAAAAGTCAATAATCATGATCTGGGAAATGCCAAGTCATTGTAACATATGAACTTTGATTAAATTACTAATAAGAAATGATAACCCCATTCCCCTTATGGTTCTTTTAAAACTAATTAGTATTTTCTTGCTGGAGGTAGTTACATAGTGACTATAGCAGGTGCATATAAGGAAAGTATATAAATCGCATTACGTATTTAATTGATGAATCAGTAATTAGTGTAGAAGTTTGTGAAACATACATAAATCTTTTTCTATAATAAACATGCTTCACGATAAGATCAAGCATAAACGAATCTCGAAAAGGTGATAAGGAAGGTCAACCAGATAATCTCCATTAGTGCGTATGTTGAAAGACTTATGTTATAGAAAGTCAAAATCTCCGCAATCTCCGAGATTGTTATATGTCTGCCAACTTTGGGGGAACACTAAAGTAGGGTAGTGGATTATATGTCAATTCGAATTATATAAATCCAGATCATGTCAATCTGAATTTACCTATAAAGTTGTACAACCGTACACAATATATTTCGTCATTATTGCAAGGTAATTTTTTTTGTTTTTTGTTGAATAGTTGGCGGGGGAATAAAAATAATAAGGATAAGGGTGGATAGGGGATGGGATGTCGGTTAAGGAATAATTATGTCGATAATACAAGCTTAAAAATACATTCGCATAAGAAATGCAAAAAAAAAAACCAAATACATTCATGCAAGAAACGCAAATCTTATATTTTGAGCTGTGTTTAAGCCGCAAGAAACACTATAAAAACAACTCACATACGCATACACACACACACACATGCGTACACACATACACGTACACACAAACCACACGCACACACAAACCACATGGCACACCACACATCACATACCACACATCACACACCACATGGCATACTACATGCACACCACATGCACATATACGCACACATACATATACATACGCGCGTACACCTTTACACCTCGAACAAGACTTCTAATGCAAGAAATTATTAATCAAAAACGCGTGAGTCTTTTTAATGTTAATAATTCCTTCGAAGTATCTGAAAAGAAGTTTCGTGAAGAATTATGGCTGCTCATATCCAACATCTGGATGCGATATAACAGCTGGCGATCTCTTAATAATGATTTTTGAATCATTTACACCTGTCGTCTCTTAAAGCATCACGAATCCAGTACGTGGAAAGCAGGGATCCCAGTTGAAAAGAGAAGAAAGACAAGTAAACGCGATCCCAACCAGTGTGATATCAGAATTAAAGTAACACATATCACCACAATACAAATGGTACGAATTGAACGCTATAAAAATGCTCCAGATCATACACACAAATCGAGAATATTGATCAAATAAAGTGGCCAGAAGTAATCAGACAGCTGGTAATTAATGAAGCAAGCAAACCATATAAACCATCAGCTATCATCACCACAATTAAGGAACTTGCAGTGAATAAGGGGCTTGATACTATCACCCAAAAATTGCGTCGAACC
>CAJVPS010001051.1:0-17754 GCA_910591765.1 Ambispora leptoticha | reverse complement strand
TGAATTACATTGTAAAATAAAAAACAAAGTGTTAAGTTTATTATTCTCGAAGTACATTGTAAATAAATAACATTCTCATTCTAATCTTAAAGGTATCAGGGGCAGACTCTGGAACTCCGGAAAGACAGAATATGATTGGAAGTCACATGATCTGTCATTTTTTTTCTGTTTCACTTTGTTACTATATATAGGACCTATTTCGGGTGTGTTACAAGCATTTCGATTTAATTTCCAGTGGTATAGGATGTATGTCATCCACCATTTGAGATTGACCGGTCCGAGATAGACAAATCTGAGATGTATAAATCCGAGGCATATATATTTGGTTAATTATACTACTTTTACGTGAAAAAAGTAAATAAACGTCCATAAATTTATACCGTTAAAATATGGTTAAAATAATGTTGAAGTGTGGTTGGAAAAACAATAAATTATATAATAGATCTTAATATAATCACGGATATAAGGTTAAAGTATGGTTAAAGTACTGCCGAAGTACTGTTAAAATACTTAAAACACATTTATAAAAGCAACAAATCTCACCTTCTCGCAGTCTATTCAATTTATATTCATGCCACGTAGTGGCGCCTTTCAGCTTGTCAGGATAAATATTATAAAAATGGTTGAATGGACCGATACTCAAATACGTATCCTCATCGATGAGCGTAGAAATAGAAATGAAGAATATCATAATTTTGGAAGAAATCAAATCAGATTTTGGAATAGCATCGCAACCAAAATTAATCAAGAACATAATACGAGCTTTAATGGATACCAATATAAAGAAAAGTTTATGAATCTTGTTCGGGATTACAATGTAAGTATAATATATTAAGGCTCGAAGATCTATCACTTCGCAATAGATTTTTTGCTTACATCTTAGCTATTATGACTAATAATTTATGTCAATTAGTTGATGTACGATTATATGGTAGGGAATCGAAGAGCACGAAGAAGTCGAACAGGTGCACGATATTTTGATGAATTCTGTACACATTTTTGGAAGAGATCTGAAGACGATTTTGATAGAATCCACAATATTAATAGTTCTAATCATAGACAACGTAGAATTGGGAGGAATAATACATCCATACTATCTACTGGGGAAGTTGAACATGAATTAGGCCAAACATTACCAGGTAATCAAAGAAGCTGAAGAACTTCCATTGATAGTCGAAGAAGTCAAAGAAGTTGTAGACGGTCAGCATCTCCATCTTCACCCCGTGATGTAATAAATACTAATACAAACAATCCTAGTGTGAAAAATCCTGAACAAAATATTGATCATGCTGGCTCTACTGAAACATCATCTCTTCAATCATCACCACCACCTTATAAGGCCACAGATGAAGCATGAAATAATTCTTCAGAAATGAATCAGAGCCAAGTTGTTTCTAACCGCGAAGTAGTTGTCTCTGGTAATATACCCTTGTCTCAAAACAACAGTGATGTTAGTATGTATGATGTGGAAGATAGTCAAACATTTCTCAATATGGAATCAATAAATGAATAGATTGGATAAATATTTTTTTATTTAATAAAAACAGTACAGTTATCGCTGTATACATGTATGTGGATAATATCACGTGACTTTATCGCTGAATTTTTGCCAAGAAAAAATAAAAATTTGCGGGACATATTTTTTCGGAAAAATGCTGATATATCTAGATAAATTGATTGCGTAACACAGATGTGTGCCATTACTTCGTAATACACATCACATGAATATCAAAAAAGAAAATCGAAGGTCATGGAACTTCTGCATACATGATGTAATTGTGTGAGCTTCTGACTAATACAAAAAACCAGATTTGAATATTTTCTTTTTTGCTGTGCATATTTACATAGCAAATGCCCATGGTTTGCATCGCTCCAGTTCCACATTCTCTAAATCTACCATTCCCATATCTAAATGAGACCAGAAATGAGCGGAGGGAACGTTTTAAAAGGGCAGTATATTCACGTTATATTTGTTTGTCGCTTTATAGTGATTCTGTTACTTGCGCTATCTCGACTTGCATTTTTACTAAGTTTTTTTACCACCATGTCTTCCGATTACTTGTGTGTAAAAATTGCCGAATATCTGTCCGGTTTAAAAACTGAGCATATCATGGCGGCCACGCTTATTTACCAAGGGTTGGAAGAGAACCCGTGGATTAGCAAGAATGAACTGAGGGGTATTGTGGATAGAGCAGTTAATTTGGTAAAAAGATCAACTACTATGGATTTTGAATGTAGTGGAAGACTTATTCAAATTATACCACAGGTTAGTTACGGAATTCTCGTGAAAAAATATATTGATACACAGAATGATGAATGATGCGGGTGAGGGTGTATTTCTAAGGAAACGAGTATGACAGTATAGACTTTCCTATTAGCCCGCCAACAGGAATTTTCCCTCGACGGCGTGGAGGATTTTTATATTGTGGACCATACCCATTTCTATGTTGATAATATAGCACCTTACAAAGTTCCATTCACGTAGCCAGGCCGTACCGGATATAGCTTTGTATTATTCTGACTGCCACGTGGTTAATGGTATACGAGCGCGCTTTGTTCAAAAATGGCTTCTAACTTATTTATATAACTGCATCTAGTTCGATATCGCATTTGATTCCATTCATAACTTGCTGGATGTTGGAATAATAAAAATGGTTTGTTTCGGGATAGGTAAAAAGTGTTTCGGGATAGGTAAAAAGAATAATTAATAATGGTATTTATTTATTAGAACAAGGAAAAGCCTCTCACTTCAGAGCAGATCAATTATAATATAAATAAATTGAGAGGAAAACTCGCAGTAAGTTACATATAAGGTTACAATTTCCATAATATATTACCACTACTGATAAGTTATTTCCAAGAACGGTACCTCAAAACTCTACCAAGAGTTAATTGTCATTTTGAATGATGCTTCTACTTCGAAACTGATCTGGCGAGACCCCCTAGCTAGTTAAGTTATTAGCGACGATTCGGAGATGGTTAAGCGATTACCAAATAAGCAGAGAAAACAATTTATGATATGTATAAACTTATGTTTTTTTGATGTGATAGTAATGGATCTATATGTTACCGCAAAAGCTAAATCCATCTCATTTAAGAAACCAGCCAAAGAAATGATGCCAGAAATAATACCTCCTACGATACAAGAAGAATGTAATAGATTTGTGTCGAATTTTCCAACAAGGAGTGTATCGAGATTACCACATGGGTTATCACATACTGGGGACTGGAAAGAAAGTGAAGAAAAACTTACCGAAGTTGCAATAAAAATTTTGGAGACATTAAAAATTATTTGGTGTAATCCAGCCTTCCATCCTGAGTTCGTTAAGACGTTAAATGAGGGTACCTATATAAATAATGTAGTTGTTCCATTAATTTACGCCACCTTATTTGATAATCCTTTTGGAGAATCAGCATTTATCACCACGTGAGTAATTATGATCTTCAATATTACAAAGATATCTTTATGTTAATATCGTTTTAACTATATTTTTTAGTTTTAAACGCCAAAGTAACGCAAGCGTGGATAGGAGAGGAGATGGGAAAATGGGGAGGCGACCCGACATTATGTTTGTAAGTAAGAAGGATGATAAATTTTATGAACTAATGTATGCGGAATGTTCTCAAATTGTTCATACTAAGCAAAAGGAAGACGATGATGAAGTGAAGTTATGGCGTGAAGCTAATGATGGGATGTTCTGGGCACATAAAAGTCGCAGATTGGAAAAGGGACAATTTGGCATTATAGGAATACAGGTATTAGGGCATGTGCTACGTTTGAATGTACTTATTAGAGATGATGTTGAGGTGCATCGGTATTATAAATTGCGAGAATCGGAGATCCCCATTCATTATTCTAACGATCCTTTTGTTTTAGCTAAGCTTATAAATACTTTACTAATTTTTCGAAATGTACTAATAGTAAACATGTCAATATTGCGCAGTTCTCGCTTACGAAGATCAAGTAGAAATTTAGGTAGTTCAACTGTATCGACTGATATAGAATAGATATGTATTTCATATTTACATCAATAAAAGATGACCCTGGAGGTCAATTTTTCAAACTATTATTTATCTGGCACATGATCGAGTAAACCCCATAGTCCCACCGGAAAATTAATTACGCTTGTAGAACATCCTGAAATAGATTTAACCTCAAAATAGATCGTGCAATGATATCCCAGAAATAGAAACAATTTTGATTGGTTGATCGTTGTAAATATGTAACTTACAGATTATCGATGATTACTTCCATTCCCATGTTTTTTTTCGTGAAAGTATACGCTATTCGTCTTGAGTAGGACATCGGCTCTAGGAAATTTATTCCTAACGGCTCGTCGAATTGCGTTGCTTTTGTCTTTTTTTCTCACCTATTAATAAAATACCGTGAACCTTTTTCTTACTTATTCCAATCACGAACTGCTACGATGGACACAACTAATTTGACCAATAAGCGAAAAGAAGAAGTAACATTAGAGAAAACACTACCCATGAAGAAGTTATCGCGACAGGCCCGAGCACGTAGAAATAAAAAACAGAGGTGTGAACAAGAACAAATTGAGATATCCCACGAATCGGATAATATAGTTTTCGACCCCAATCGAGTATATATCACCGTTTCTTTGTGCTAGACTATTTTTGTATTGATAAGACGCACTTGCCTTAGCTTTTATATGGGTTATGGAACATAACGGAGTCATTAGTCTCCCATGTTCTAGCGACGGTGATTTCATTTGTTCTGCAAAATATAATCTGGCACTTTGCAAGTCGCTTAGCGATGAGCTTTTTATTTAAGTTTAGTATTTTTTTATAATCAAGCACCGAACCCAGAAAGCCACCCGTGGTCTATGTACTCAAGATAAGGTCGATTATTTAGAAAAGGAATGGACGAGTGTGCTTCTTTTACCCTCAGATCGTAAATCGTCTAAAGAAATAAAAACTCGATCAGGGGTCTCAACTAAAAATTTATTAATTGAGACATTAATCCGTGAAGCGAGGTTGGTTAGCGATACCTTTCCGAAATCATTCTCACACCATGAAACAGAAATTCCTGCATATTTTTTGGGGTTACTTGAAACTGATGTTATTAATACGTCGAAGAACGATAATACTACCGTCTCTACTTGTGATGAAGATAAAGAACAATAGATTGCTTTTGGACAGTTTTTAGCGTTTAAGAAACCGATCAAAAGAAGAGAGGTACGACAACACCTTAAGAATCAGTGGGGAAAGCTCCAACACGCTCTTGATGTCCAAAATAATAAAGATTTGCAAGCTCTTTCCATGACTACCGTTGAATGTAATACCCGAAGAGAAAGGATCCAGTTAATCATATCGGCATGAGATAATTTTCGATCACTTGATGGGTTGGTGGGATTTCGTTTCATTATTGATCCAGAGTGTATTGCTGATATGGATGGCCGAACAATAGTGCATCTTGACCATCTCAATGATCCAACTGCCATGATACAAGCGACGAATGCTATCAATTCTTATTATTTCCACACGTTGAAATGTCCATCGCATAGAAGCGAAAGTTTTTGGAAAAATTTTATTGAGCATTTTGGTGCATTCACGTTAAATAATCTCTTTCCCTATACGAGTTCGAATAGTGCGAGTAGCCATAATATTGACCATCTAAAGTGTGTTAACGAATTGATACGTGGTCTCGAACCATTATCGAATTCTATTAATCATTTTGTTGAGAATTATTATGAAAGTTTGTATGAAAAGCTACGCAAATTGGAATGGGGTGCATTTGCTCCAAGATCCTTTGGCATATTCCTGATGATCGCGATCAATTTCAACACAAGAAGCGATTTTCACTGGGACGAACATGATGATCCGAATTCTTTGTGTTGCTTGGTTGCATTGGGTGATTTCGAAGGTGGTGAATTGTGTTTTCCGGAACTTGAAGTAATTATACCACTTAAATCCAATCACGTTGTTGCATTTTCATCACGTCTCCTGTTACATAGTAATCTTCTGATCACGAGAGGAATCCGTCACAGTGTCGTATATTTTGTCCATAGTATGTTCTTTCACCATCTGCGCGATTTTTCTTCGATATATGATAATTTAGAGGCAGGGATCAAAAGAGATGCTCATGGGTCAGTTGTTCCTATGATTTCTCGACAAGATCTTAACGACGCACGAGGTCTGAATAACCGAATCAAACTCTCGCAACCGAAAAAAAGTCAAACTGTGATACCAGAAAGATCTTGTGATAAGAGATGGGGAAACATAGGTAAGTAATTATTTAACATGGGTTAGTACGTTTGTGTTAATTTTTTCATTATATTACATACATTATTAATTATAATCACTACTTCTTTACAGATTTATCGCGTGCCAGACGTGGGTTGAAAGCAGAGGATGATGCAGAGCATCGAATCTTTGATTCTCCACTACCCGATGGGGTATAATTCGATACTTATATAGCGAAAATAATTATATAGATTTAGCGGTTTTAAAATGTAAATATACCAGATAATCACTGGTTAAATAAAGATTTTCGCATATACTGTAAACATATTAATCGTAATTATTTTTTCTTGGCAAAGCAAACGGCGTGACTTTTTTAACTTTTTGGTCACGCACTCATTATTTTTATTTATTCAAACTTTTGAACATATCTATATATTGTATAAAAATGGCAAACACACAATCCAAAGTCGATGAGTTGCAAACTCGAGACTCTGTCTCTTCATTAGAAGAACAGAATTCCAAACTTATAGCTGAGATTACTGAGCTTAGAAAGGAGAATGCGAAGCTGAAGCGGATTATCGAGGAGAATGAAAAGCGCAATGTTAAAGTCGAGGAATTAGAGCAAAAGAATATAGAGCTTGAAACTAGGCTCGCTATATTAGAACAGGGAAAAGAAGAAAAAAGTATTTCTATTGCAGAGCAGGCCGTATTGTGGAACAATGGCACTTGCATGCCTAGGCGATTCTCCGAATCATGCCTCTTCGAGCCTACAGAAGATGTTTCGCATTCTCCAGTAAATTTTAACGATTCTCTCAAACAGATAGTGTTACATTGTGGTGATACCCCGATATCTGATATAACTGATGACACTTTAAATTCTGATGACACATCTGATGTATCCAATAATGTTCCAAATTCTGACGAATATCAGTCTCGAATCTCCGATTCATCTTTGACTATACCACCTATATGTGTAAAGTCTAAATCATCGGAAGATAAAAGGATTGATAATTTTCTGAATGAAAAACGTAATGAACAGATTCGTAACGAAATAAGAGAAAGGAATCGGGAAAAGAAGTTATTACAGAATAATGAAGCTTCCGCTTCTCAAGCCCAAAACTCATATTCGGATAGCTCGCCAAAATCTCATAAATTACGCATCAAACAAATTTCAGAATCGCAATCTATTCCTAACACTCCTAATTTACCTGAAGAATCATCAGAACAAAATACAGACTTACAGAAAACAAAAATCCCTGAAATAGACGTACAGCCGTTGATAGAAGAATTAAGAATAGAACCTTTAGTGGAAGATACCGTTAAAGTTGTTAATGTTGATAAAATTTCTACAGATAAGCAATCACTCGCAATCGAATTGGTCCATCTATTTGAAAAAATAAGCTTGGCAGAAAATAATACTAAACGAGCCAAGGTGGAAGAAATTACGAGCTGGTACCAATATAGAAAGCATTTCGAAAAAAGACTTGATGATATCTTACCCGAAAACCAAAGAAATGATAAGAGAGCCTATGATTTAGCAAGTAGGCAGATTTATGATGAAATGCTACAGTATCTTTCAGGTATTTCTCGTGTAAGTTTGCGTAAAAGAACTCAAAGAACTAAACCTATATACAAATTATTTAGCGTAATTGGAGAAGATAAAATTAAGCGAATTAAAACTTATAGTGCAAATAAACTCTCGAAGTTAACTGACGTGCAAATCGATACAATTAAGAAGCATTTCATTGCTATACCGCGTGACCTAAAGTCACGCACTCATATGACCGAGGTAAGTACACCTATAGTATCTCATCCCAAAGAGACTTCATTGGAAATGGTATCAGCAAATAATATCTCTCGAGAAACTAAGATCCCATCCACACCTCAATTCACACAGATATCTTTTGAGGAAAAGACTTTATTTGTACCATGAGTAAATATTCAATCTACATCATCTAAACGACAATTCTCAATTTCTGTTCTACCTAAAGACCTGGAAGAAAGGCAACAACACGTTATTAAAATGGTATTAGAATGATTTCCTTATTTATCTTCGAAGTATAGCAGGCCTGAAGGGGCGATGGATCGAAGATCCGAGACTCTGTCTCCCCTAAAGGGTCATAAAAATTGCGATTATTTTGATTTTAATAGTTCAGTATCCTGCCCTATATGCAATAAAGACCATAAAAAAGAAAATATAAGAGATAATATAAAAGGTGAATGGGGTAGTGGTGATTATGTCAATACAAAAACTTATCGTCTCAAATGCTGGAAGGCCTATCAAAATTCAATCCAAATAGTAATGGTAAAAGCATAGAGCAATAAGCATGTAGGATAAATATGAGATCACGGGCTTTTTATTTGACATGTTCCATGAGACACGGAGTGTTATTTCTCTGAAATACTTCTATATCGATCCTATCCGTGATGTGATTGGTTGATAAATTTCCAACCGTTAACAGTTTTTAATTATTCTGATTGGATGGATCACTACTCTGGAGAATAGGCCCTATTACGAAGCTTATTTTTACGATTTTTTCAGATAGGAAAAAACAATCTTTTTCTTTTTAACATGAACATGATGAATTGGAGATTCGAGGCTCTGTCTCTTCTTTTGGAGTTTTATTGGGTCAAGATCATACCAGTCTGAATTTGTGGATTTTGAATTGGAGCTGAATGAATCAGTCTCTGTCTCAGATTTGTTGTAAAATATTCCATGACATTTCTTTCGTTGCTTATTATTACAAAATAATGATGATGCAGAGCATTGAGGAAGCTTAGCTTCAAGTCAAAAACTCATCTCCGATTCCTCTTCAAGTCTATCTTCGATAATTATAATCTCCTCTTGAGCTAGATCAGGCTTAGATTCTGTTGATTTAGGAACAAAGTCCCATAACTCAGAGAAACACCTAGGCACGCAAGTGCCATTATTCCACAATATGGTCTGTTTTGCAATAGATAAGTTATTTTTAGTAGAGCTGGCTTTGTTAAAATCTTTATCAATTAATGGGATACTCATACCATCTATCTTGATTTTAGCATGAGGATCATGGCTTTCTTTAGAAGATAATTTAAAGTTCATTTTAACTTCATGTACCCACAACCATCCTCAACCCAATACCAGATCGAATGTTGGATTCTTGCGAATTTTGAAGTATATTGCATCAGTATAATCTAAACTTTGCCATTTTCCTTTATAGTGAAACTGTAAATCTAAGCAATTTATCTCACCTATTACATCTTTATAGAGATATTCTGCAGGATCACAGCTAGGACATATTCCATGGTTCAATTTAAGTTTAATAAACAGTCTCTTGCTAATGATATTAAACTTTGATGACGTATTAATTAATACTTTTACTGGGATTTTTCCTTTGACAATAGTATCAATGAACATGTTAAGTATATTTAATAATGTATATTACCATGAAAAAATAACCTGGTAAATAATTAACCATTCTTCACTGTTAAATAAAATTATTTGTAACTCATATTGGAGGATTCTCTCTGAGATGATTAATAATTGCAGAAATAAGATCTGTTTCATCTAATATATAACTCAAATAGTAGTCTCTAAAGATCCTGGTTATAGCTATCCCATTTCGTCGATCAATAAAGATTGGAATAAGTAGAGGTAAATCAGAAATGGAGAATTTATTATCGGAATAATCTGGAATAAGTGGAGATAGATCAGAATCTGAGAATTCATCATCAGAATAAACTGGATGTTTAATTTTAATTTTTGAATTAAGTTTCTTTATCACTTCTTTGCTAATCCCTTTACATCCCTCCAAACTAAGATATTTCAAATTATTATAATTGTGGGCTATTTCCTCAAGAGCTTTATTACTAATCAAGTAATCATCAAGCTCAAGATGTTTAAGATTTTGGCATGAGTGAACAATTTTAGTGATATATTGATTAGTAAGACAATTACATGAATTAAGACTCAGATATTGTAGTTTTGGAGAAAATCTCGCAATTTCTATAATTGGTATATTAGTGAAACTCTTACTTTTGTCAAGAATAAGAGTACATATGTCTGGACATGAACATAAAATTATACTAATCAATGCATCAGAGATTTTTAAATCTTCTAATCTGAGATATAACATTATTGAACAATAGAGAGGTTTTGTCTTCCTACACATAACTTTTTTAAATTTCAATAATCGCCAATAAATAGTCTGAGGTTTCTTTTGACCATACAGACCTCTCTGATAATTTTCGTTGATAAACTCAATGTGATACCATAGAATAGGAGCATCGCAGTGATACCAAAACCAATTAACAAATAAAGCGGGATAGAAGGATTGATCAATTTCTAAAAAATATAAGATTTGTTCTAGTAATTCTGATAAATCAAATATATTCAGTTACACCATTCTCAAATAATGTATTATTATATATCTTTAATGAAAAAACTAATGCTTGGATAATTAATTTTTCTTTTTTACTTTGTGATATTGCACACTCTTATATATGTGTGTATCTTCTGATCCTGAACTAGACGAAGAAATACCCGATTCAGAAGTATCAGAGTTAGTATCTGATTCCGATTCTATAATAGAATACTTGACCTTATTTTTCTTGCTTTTATTTTGCTGTAAGCGGGAATTAGAAGAACCCGACTGATTATTGTATAGCAATGAAGCTTCGCTTCTATCAAATTCATATACAGGTACTACTATGGATTTTCCTTTTCTTTCGGCAAGATTTTTGATATGAAGAGTTATCCTTATCCAACCATCCTCTGCATCAGTTACAATTTCTGCTTTATATGTCTGGAGCTCTTCATCATCATATTTTTGACCAGTGAATCAATCAAACTCTAACATGATATGATTGGAAAATTCAGGATGATGTTTTACGATTAATACCTGGATTGGAATTGTAATAAATATATATTATTTGCTAAATCAACTACATTCTACATTTGAAGTAAAAGTAAGTGGAATCATGGTCCATCCAATCAGATATGTAGTTATCTCTCTGAAAAATCTACTATCTTTATCTTCAGAACTTATCCGTCTAGTGGTTTTCCCACTAATATGCTTGAGAATTTTATCGCTACATATAGTTGGTCCCAAAAATCCTGGTTCGAGACAGCAGTTGACTTCTTGATCTCTAAATTTAGCTTTGGCTATTTTCATGGTAAGATATATTATGTGATATATATTTGATTGAAAAAATAACTGAGTTCAGATAATTATTTTAGGTATATATACTATGTATTTTCTGAATATTCTTAATTACACAACTAGTTCCATCGAGCAATATAAGAGTTTTATTTGGGAAGTCCACTTTTATTGCATTTTCCTGGAACCATGGCTGAGCCAATATCAGTACAGAATCAAATTTGGATTTATTGGTAATGAAAACATTAGTAACTTTTACTTGTTTCTATTTAGGGCCCTGAGATAGCATTGAAATAGAGATTTTATGAATTACTCCTACTACATCAAGTTTGCCAATGGGTGTGTATACTTCTACATCAGAGATATCATTGATTTCTAAACCTAATTCATTTACCATATCCTCAGCTATAATATTACAATTGCTGGTGATACCTAATATAGTTTTAACTGGTACTTTGTTAATTTCGCAAGATAAAATTCTCATCGTGTTTTATTATAACAATATATTTAATTCTGTATTTTTTTTATTGTGTATTAATAAATAATTTAACATATATAATGGTCGAAGCTAATAACAGTATTGTGTCAGTTCATCAAAATTTATTGCAAAGCCATGACCCAAAGAATCTACAAGAGAATGATGATAAAATCACATCACTAATAGAACTAATGAAAAAAATATCTATATCAGTTAATGGTAGGGATACAGAAGCAGTTTATGATTCAGGCGGACAGTATTCAACTATTATATACAAAAAAGCAAAAGAGCTGGTCTTGGAAATAGATAAAATCTCACCTCGAATTAATGATATGATAGTGATAGATCTTGTCAGACAAGTACTATATAAAGAAATTCAAATATCTCTCCATGAATTACTGAAGATAATAAAATCCAAGGTTCGACAAGATATTATAAATTTGATAGAAAACCCAGATATTATTAAAAAATGCAAGATAACATGTGGGGGTAAAAGACGATATAAAGTTAATAAGACTTTTTTAAATGATTCTTTGTCTTCATCCTTAACTGGGTCTAGCTCTGAATCCAATTCCAAATCTGATAATGATGAAGCAATTATACATGTAATAAAAGCAAAGAAGTGTAGTTAGTCTTTATCATAGATCTGAAATAGTCTTGCTTGCTCTGGAGATTGGTTTTTTCTGTGATAATTCATCACAACATAATTCTGTACTGGAGAAGTATGATTGTCAGAGTTGTGACGTAGACATTCTCTAGCAATGGTATAAGTATGGGCCATATTCTTAGCCTCATGTACTACCACACCATAAACAGCACTCATTTTTCGTAAGTATTTGGGAATTAAATCATAATCTTTTAAGAATTTATTGAACTATTTAACTCCTGACTTACCTGAATCACCCATTTGTCCAGATGATATAACATGCTGAATCCAAGTGAGTAGTTCTTTGACTCATTCTTGATTCTTTTCCATAGATCTAAATTTTCTAGGAATATCTGGTTGACTCTAATTTTTTGCATATCCTGTTACTCCAGCATCTGTAATATGTAAAGTTATAAGTTCAGCAGGACGAATACAAAGTATCATCATGACATCAGCAAGAGTCCAATAATTGGGCAGAGTTTTTAAATCATACGCGTCTAACCTTTCTTTGACTGATTTTAATATAAATTCATCTGGATAATTGATACATTTAGTTTCAGCCTTTTTCCAATTGACACTTTGGATTTTGTTAGCATCTTCTGTAATATCTGGAAATTTTGTAACCTCAATTATCTCAAGTGATGCATTAAGATTTCTTAATTCTTTACGAAGATGAGTGAGACGTGATGAGCTAATATTAGCATTTTTTGCTAATAGGGCTAAGACATAAGCTTCAGCTCTTACATTTCTAATACTAAGTTTATCCTGTAAAATCTGTTGCGCCATATCTCTGATAGTTTCTTCCTCCATTTCTTTCGAGGGTTTGTTGAAAATCACAATATTTACGTTTTTATCTGAGGTAGTTACATTGTGACTACTTCTGTTTTTCTGGATCGAGAGGTGATGTAAGTCACTTTGCAAAGCAAATAAGGCATTCACTTGATCTTCACTAAAGCCATATCTATTCTATAAGATTCATTTAGTTATCTCTCTGATAATCTCCTCTTCCAAATCTTTTGGAAGTGAAGCTATAGCTATTTTGCAACTGTTCTTGATAATATTTATAATCTTGACCTTACTACTTCTCTAATTAGGTATTAATATACTTACCTGATCACTGCTAAATTTAAAACTATCTCGAAGACATTATTGATCTTGATTCCGTTTTCTATCATCGGTAAGGTTTTCAAGAAATTCTGAGGTATATTTACTGAGCTCAGATACACTCATCTCATTATTAAGATTGTATTTTTTAATGATTTTAGTTATAATAGCTGACATGATCTAATATTGAGTAGATTATGAACAATTCTTTAGGTTATTTACACTATAAAAAATATTTTTTCAAATCAAAATTAATTATCTGCTGATAGCTATATCCAAAAATTGAATGGGTCGTGGTTATTGTAATTCTATTGGAAAATGGACATGAACAAGACACGAGTTTAATCAAAAGTTTTAATCTATATATACCAGGTATATAATACACGTCAATGCTTTGGGTCAAATCTGTCGATTTGAAAGTTATCAATATATAGGATATAATGAAAAAAAAAATTATAGCTTTGGGGTAGGAGCCCAGACTATGATAACACTTTATAATATTTTATTTTTATTTTTTGTTATCTTCAATAACTACTTCACTAATATATTCCTCGAATGGTGATGGAGGAACCAAGAGTCCTTCTTCTTCCCAATACAAATATCTAACACATATCAATTTATTATATGTTGGTCTATTAATTGTAATCATGCGATTTGTTTTGGGATTATAGATTTTTGGCTTTCTCCAATGATTAGTCAATTTGGATAATTGCTCAGCAGTAATTATTTCTTTAGTATATTCTGGCTCTTTAGTGTATAATTTATATATTTTTGTGTAGTATATATGTATATGTGGTATATAGTGTCAATATATATTCGATTATATTATTATAATATAGTTTGGAAAAGTTTAAATTGATTTTTATATACTATACATGAAAATATGAGTAAAAAATATAGTAGTATTTATACAGAGTTTTATGAAATGAGAGATTATAAGTAATATTTCGAATACCATCTCTAACATATCATATATCATTGTAATCTGAAAAGATTTAAATTGGTTTTATATTAAATATATTCACATAAAAAATAAAACGGATTTTATATGTTATATATTAAAACACTCTGAATGGGAAATTCAACCTATCAATACATTAAAAGAGAGAGTTCAGGGCATTTAACCTGTCCATATGTTAAAAGAGATGATTTGATTTGTGGAAAAGGTTGTTAATGGGATATAGGATGTTTATTGCACTGGAAATTATATGATACGAATATAGCAAAATTTTCTTGTGGGATCTGTGGAAAACTAACAATTTCTGGGACGGGATATTGTCCTAAACACGCAAAGAGGGTTTATTTTCGAAATTAGTATGAGAAACAAAAGGCGCAGAGAATAGAAGTTGATGCATAATTATACTTACTTTTGCTGAAGGTAGCCACTATATAACTATAGATATCAATTTTAAGCATCATAAAAATGATTTTTATAATGGATTTTTTTATGCCATGGTATGAGCTTTGCTCTACAAGTATCAATTTTAAGCATCACAAAAACCCCCTTTGTAAGATATATTATAGTCATTATTAAATAGATATTAAACATATTCTAACGCAACTGTATGTTAGAACTGGGAGTGATCTCTAGTTCATCGGGTGAGAGTTTACTATACCTATAACGTGTATCCTTACCATTTTCATAGAATTGCCCTTTATCCATTTGGTATGGTGGTAATTTGGGAGCATCCTCATTGTCAAATGCTCTAACTAAATGGTAATGTGTATTTTTATTATTAGTAGTTTTAAACTTTATCCCATAGATTGCAGAAAGTGCTGAATTTAATAAACCAAGTTTTGCTTTATCTAATTTTAAGCCAGATTTTTTAGCACTACAAGATGCATCTGTATTATCAAAAATCCGAGCCATTTTTGGTACTAAATTTTGAAGGTATTGTATCGATTCTGGTAAGTTTAAGCATGTTTTAATATCATTAACTTTATATCTATTTTTATCATCGATATCTTTAACGGGTGTACAAATTTTTAATAAATCAAGGCAAATTCGATGTCTCTCAGCTTGGATAATGGTAGTTAACCTATTATTTCTATAATCTTCACGAGTAATAGCTTCAACTGCTGAATCATTGTTAGTTCTAGCATCTCGCAATTTCTGGAAAGCTCTAAACCATTTCATTTCATCATATTTACCATAATTCTTAATAAATTCTTTGGTCAGAGATTTGGGAGGCATCCCATAATACTCTGCAATATGATACCGGCTTAAAGCATGCATTTTTTTTAAAGTCTTCTTTGGTTTGTTTTCTAGGTGCTCAGCCATCTCATGATTGAGAATATTGGCATTAGCGATATCTGAGATCTCCTTCACTTTGATATCAGAAGAACATATTTTTACCACTTCAGTTAATGATATAGAATCTTCGGATTTAGGAGTAGCTTCTATTATTAAAATAACCATACCTACTTTTTTAAGAAAATCTACCATTCTCCATCCAAATAAGTGACGAGATCGAAATTTTTTCAACATATACATCACTCATAATTGAATTGTTGGAATATCCTTATTTTGAATGATAGATTCTATATCTGGGAATATTCCTCTATTCTGAAGCTTCAGAGGTAGAGATTCTCGTTTTGCTTTTAATAACCAATTAAATAACTTTTCTTCCGTAATAAGAACATTAGATGCTCTTTGCTCAATATAACATACATAATCCTTGATACATCTTATACAGAATAGCATTTGATTTGTTCCAGCATTTGTTTCGATATAGCTATTGAAGAGACAGAATGCCCACTCAAACTTATGATTAGTACAAGAAATGCCTATTTTTAAAGTGCTAGTATATGCAATGAGGTCCACCTCTTTCCATGTTTCATTAACATTACCAAAATCTTGAGCCTTTTCAGCTGGATCAGACTTATCATGATAATTTTTAATACATAATTCGGGAAAATCAGTTCTAAGAGCATGAATAATTCCTTGTACATCCTTTTTGAGATGATAGATAAGAGATGCACTTTTTCGTTCATTGGGAGGCAATGAAGATATTTGCTTAGCCTATTCCCAGAGTTCGGCTAATACAGTTTCTTTATTAGGAGCCAAGCGAAATATTTTATCTTTTTGAGGTTGATAAGTGTTATGGATAACTAAGAAGAGTTTATTTCTGTGAAGGTTTTTTATCCATTCGATATTAAGATCTGTAAGATCATTATCCATAATAATAATTTGCCTCACCTCTTGAATTAATTTATATAAATCCTCTCTTAATCACCCTGCTAAATGGGTGTGGGCTTGACTATTCACAGATACTACCTCATCTAGCCATAAGTCATATGGCATTGGAGGACATTTACATTTTTTCTCACATTTGTATTTGTTAATAATATGATGCAAACTTTCTATCTGACAAACTACTCTTTGATGGTCCCAGAGGTTTATATCTTTGGTATCAATATCACAGTATGATTTGAGATTTAATCTTGTAGTGACAGCACTAGAATAAATATGTCATGTAGATAAAGCAAGCAAATTTATACTATCAGAAATAGTAAGGTATTCTAACGTATAAGTTTTTCCTGTCTTCCAAGATGAGCCTACATATACATCACCTTCTTTAGGTAAAGATTCTACATATTACTTCTCATACACTTCTGTCGTGGTAAGAGAAGATTCACATTTAATCCAACTTGGCATTTCTAAAAAGGGTTTCGGGAACTTTGGGCCTTTTATTTTAGAATGGTTGGAGGTATTATTATTTTTTTGTTGGATTTTTTCTACAATAGATGGATCATTAAAAATTATTCCTCTTTCATCTCTATTTTGCTGGAAGCATTTCACAATGAATGAACCATCATAATGTGCGTGACCAAACCACTGCTGATCCTTGTCATGTGTGCGTTCACAAATTGGACATTCTAGATATGTTTTCTAATTAAAGTATACATACCATTGAGAATCTTTTTCTTCGATATCCCAACTCTCAAGATATTCAGAATACTTTTGCAAAACTAGATTCGCATATTTTTTTAACGCATCATGACCCATGATTATTTTTTTCTGATTATTTATTTTTTCTATACTAAGTATACGGGGTCTTACTTCATATCTCAAACTAGTAGGTGGTTGAACTCTGGTATCATTAAGATCATTCCACCCATTATCTAGTAAGTATTGGAGAATGCACTTTACACGATCTTTTTTTGCTGAATCTATTAAG
>CAJVPS010001050.1:0-17767 GCA_910591765.1 Ambispora leptoticha | reverse complement strand
AAGTTATAAGAAAATGTGATTTTGCATAACCACGAAAAGATTAAGGAATTAGGGATTTTTATGCTACTACGGTAACAGTACTATTTCAAATAATTATAATTTATTTATCTATATCTAATCTAAAATATTACAATATGATTTTATTATTAAAAGTCTTATAGTATTATTTTGTTAATTTTTATTCAATATAATTATATATATACTTTTTGATAAATATAATAATCTATTAAATTTTTAAAATAAATTCAAAAATTCAGTTTATGATTTATGACAAGCTATTAATATTTAAATATAAATTATAATAAATAAAATTTCAAAATAAATTATTAAGATCAATTTTTTACTTATAATACTTACTTATTTTTAATAAGATTATTATAACAATAATAATTACTATTCTAGTAAGTTTTTTCTGATCTGATTATTATACTATTATAATAATTTTAATTAGATTATCTCTTTTTAGCTCAGATCTTTATTTAGTGCTATTTGTATAATAAATTAGCTTCTATATCACTTTTTATAAAAATCAATTTCATTTTGAATATACAGATGATTATCTATATATTTAATATATTAGATTTCACATATTATCACATAAATAATTACTATATATATTAATATTACTAATTTAGATAATTAATATTTTAATTAAATTTCTTTTTAATAATTCTTCTTTTATAATTTTATTTCTTTCTTTTATATTATTATTTATATCATTATTAATTATTAGATTATAATTAGTTACCCTCTAGAAATATAAATTAATTTTGTTAAACTATATATATTTTTAAATAGAAATTATTATTAATTTATTTACTTTTTATATTTATTTATTTTATTATAAATATATTCTTTCTGTTCTATACTTTTATTTTAGATCTGAATATTCTTAAATAATAAAAATTATAAGTTTATAAATTGAAATTATTTACTTTATATTTTAACTTGTTTATAACTATTAATAAAATAATCTTATAACTTAATAGTACTGGACATGATTATTACAAACATCACTCTCTAATATCTTATATCTTATATTATATACATTATATAAATATTCATTTTAGTTAAAATAAAATTCTAATCAAAATAAATGGTAAATAATTTAATTAATTAATATAAGAAATGACTAACCTTATCAAAACACTGAGAGAAGATAATTCTTCTGATTTCAAATCCTTATCTTATCTTTCAGTTAAAATTTCAGTATATTCAGAAGAATCAAATAAAAATATACTTGTTTAAAAATACAAGTAAAAAGAATATTTCTGACTCAAGATATTACAAATAAAAAGATTCAAATACAATATGTCACCACCTCTTTAATTGAAGTAGCCTTATATTAGTATCTTAATAAATGTAAAGCAAATAATAATACTAAATCATTTGAAAACTGGCAAGCCTTTGTTATAATACTTAGAGAAGCCTTCCAATCATTACACTATTAATAACATCTTTACAAATAATTATATCTTCTTTGTCAAATAGGATTTATGCAAGACTATGACACAAAATTCAGAAATATAGTTGAACAAATCACAGACATGAATAATCTAGATCAAATCATATATTTTATAGAAGATTTAAAACTCACTATAAAGATAAAAGTCAGTTATCAGGTACCAGAAATATTAGAAGAAGCTTGAAAACTAGCTATATATCATGATACTGCTATATGTGTAATTTGAAGGAAAATAATTAATAAAATTATTTCAATTCTTACCCAACTACGCTTTGGCTTTATTCCAAATTCTAAAAATCACAATAATATAAAAGCAAATAAAAATATATTCATGTATAAATGAACCGAAAAAAGCATATTATACATAAAACGATAATAAATTATTCTAAAATTTCTTGACAATTTCTTGCCTTATTAATGTTAGCATCCTAATTAAATTTTATAAATACATGTACATGTAATTGACATTTATTCAATGGCTATGTTAAATGATTTGCATAAAATGAAATACATGTATTAATAAGACTTGATCAAGAGACCATCATTAGTATGAAATTCATGATGAAAAATTCAGTCCATTACATTAGATAAAGGACGAAACAAGCTTGAGAACCAAAAGAAGTACATAAAAGGAAAATACATAAAAAAATACATAAAAAAATACATATTGAATTCTATTAAAATAAAAAGATTGGCGAATACAAAATATACATGTATATGCACATGTATCAATTAGGAATGTATCATAATGACAATCCGAAAATACAAAAAAGTCGATTTTTATAGAGGGTAATGAAGGAAAAAAATGCACGTGTATGGTGAAATAATGTGAAAAACAAAAATGTCATTTAGGATGGGTTGGAACGGTTCAGTTTGGTTTGGTTCAGTTCAAAAATATAGTACTGGAACCGGTTTGAACCGGCTCCAGTTCTAGTTCTATTTATTTAAATAGAACAGGAACCGAACTGAACCGGTTCAAATGGTTCTATTAGTTAACTGACACATACTATGCATATTACTTATTTACAATGCCCTAGCAGAATATTGCGGACACTTTTAAATTTTAAATATCAAGCTAAATATAGCAAAATATTAAAAAAAAAATAAAAATTTAAATTCTCGAAAAGTATAGCTTTCAAACAAAAAAAGAAATTTCATAAAGTAGTTTTTGAAAACTTAAATTTTAAAAAATCTATAATTTTTTCATCAATTAATAAAGTATTAAAACGAAAGAAAAACATGTGATATCTCGATACCCAGTGATCAGAATCGCACAAAAATGTCACCATCCGATTCGTCTAGTAATGTCGAATCAAATGGCGTTAATTTTTGAAGTTATCGCATATCATAATATATGTAATTTCCTTATGATTTTCGTATTGATAAAAAAATTAAATCCAAGTTTTCTCAAAAACTACTGTATGAAACTTTTTTCTTTTTTTTTGATTGAAAACTATACTTTCAAGAATTTTTATTTTATTTAAATATTTTGCTTTAAAAGTGTCCACAATATTCTGCTAGGGCACTGTATGAGAGATATAAAGGCGTTACATTTCAAATATCATTGGGTGCAATATTATCATAATAATTTAAATTGTTAATCAAATACTTATATTCTAACTCGTTAAATATTTGATAATTACAGTACACCTCTAAGTGCTCCTCCCTAAGTGCACACACTATATAACTCCTCTCTAAATGCACGGTATATTCTGGTCTTTTAAGAGCTCTATATATTTTGACCTCTATAAATGCACACCCTCTCTAAATGTACACTTTTTATTTTTTTTACTATGGTCCCAATGGGGGGGGTGCACTTATGGAGGTGTAACTGTATATGCATTTAATGATTAGTTACATATTACTCGTACATGTACATGGTATTGCACTATCGCTATGTTTGTAAATCATTTAACATCCTGAAGAATTACGAACATGTAGTTAGAAGGAAATATCGTCAAACAATGCGTTAAATCATTATGTATAAACAAATTTTTGATTGTAAGATATGAGCCTTAACTTCAAAACTTTTTCATTGAATATTATCTCAAGCTCTCCAAAAACTTCATTTTATTTCAGTTTTCTTTTATATTACAATAATTAATATGCAATAATCTTGGTGTCATTTTATTACAGGTAATAATATGGAATGTAATTTATTTAATCACAAGTATAATATTCATGATAAAAAATTTTTATTTAGGAGAAAAAGGAAAGATATCAGAGTATTCTTGTTCTTCTGTATCGCAATCTCTGTCATGATTTTCCAAATCCCCATTACAAGAATCTCTTCTGGATATACTCAGGATTTCTATTCTGATCTCCACCTCCTGTGCAATCCCAGGGAGTAGGATAACAAATATTTCGCCTATAAAAATGTGGAATTTGTAAAATAAAGAAATCTGATAAAAAAATCTTAATTTCCTTTCAAATAATGTCGTTTACATACATTGGTATCGGAAGTGAATAAGAAAAGCAATTAAACAGTATGGCAACGAGAAGTGGAATAAGAGTGATTTTTCTTTTTTCCATTTTGAAAAATAAAAATGATTTTAGTTTTTTTCGAAAGAAAGCTCCCATATTTATAACAAATTCAAACTAAATGCTTCAAAGAATATCAACAAATTTTTGAGAACAATAATAAATAATCATGATATTTTTATTTTCAATCGAATCACAGACTTGTCATTTACGACTATGAATGAAAGAAAAAGAATAATCTCATGACTAGTTCTGCACTATGAAATTGCTAATTTTAGAATAAGTTGAGGAATGAAATTTATCGGTCTTGTACATAGTACAGACAATACATACATGTACAGTATGTATTAACATTAAAGTTAATGTTAGCTATTTATTGTTCTTTTTAATAAGATCGCTATCATATTTTTAGAAAATACAGTGTGGATATTTAAATTTAAATATCAAGTTAAATAAGCAAAATATTAAATTAAAACTTTTAAATTTTTGAGAGTTTACTTTCAAACAAAAAAGAATAAAAAATTTTATATACATGTAGTAGTTTTTGAGAAATTGAGTTTATTTTTTTCATCACATCAAAAATCATAAGGAGAGTATTGTGACATAAGAAACATATGTGATATCTCAATACCTTGTGATCGATACCACAAAAAATTACTACCATTGGATTTTCCATAACTTGACGAATCGGATAATGGAATTTCTGTGCGATTCCGTATCGAGATAGCGCACCTAGAAGATACAAATTTGGCGATCGCTTGTCCTCTTTGAAACATATGGCATACTAAAGAAATAGAATCTAAATAATGAAATCGAAGAGTTTATTTAATCGACACCTGATATTGAGAGGATACCTTTCAAAGAGTTTACTAATATTGAGAAAATTTCCAAGGAAGAATTTAGTGAAGATGCAAAAGCTTTGGAATAAGAAATGGTTGCATTGAAGTCAGCCAAGATAATAAAAGAATTATTGCATGAGTAATTAATATTAAAGTTGATGTCTAGATAAAGTATGCAAAATCTAATTTTGTAGTTATTTATTCATATTTTTGTGCTATTATATAATAATAATATCTACATATATTAATTATCTTAATTTTTTGATAGTAATATTCATTTTTCATTTAATTTTATTTGATATTAATACCCATTATTTTATCCATTATTTAGTTGTTAAGAAATCAATGCTTTTATTTTACATTTTCGTTTTAATTTTATTTGATATTAATTATTTAACTCATGCATTATTCTATCTTTTATTTAAATAAGAATTGATAATTTTATTTTACATCCTCATTTTAAATTAACTATTTAACTAACCTATTATTCTATCCTTTATTTAGATGATAAGAAATCAATAGTTTTATTTCACATTTTAGATAGAAAATTGATCATTTTAATTGATTTTTTGAATTTATTATTTTATTTATTATTTTATACTTTTTTTATTAGATATAAATTTATTATATTTAGTTTATTTTTCTAATAAAGATACTAGATAAGAAATGATAAATCCTGCTTTTTTTATTTATTTAATTTATCTTTCTATTTTTATTATATATAGATTTTAATACTATATAGTTTATGAAACAACACACAATCCTTCGAAGTATGAATACTTTCTGTTATTAATCTTGGTGATTGGTAATATTGTCTATAAAAGCAATTGGTATGTTTTCTGGAATAGGATCCCAACAGTACCATTCGCTTTAGAAATGTTTATGTTTACCTTGTGTATAAGCTCTTGAGTAATTTGAAAAGACTTTATTACTTTTCTTTCCCCATCGTTTAAATATATTTTCTTCATGATCCCACTTGTATTCGAAATCCAATAGTCCAATCATTCAACGTTGATATATCTTTCAATAAAAATTCATTCATTATAATTTGTTGTATTCTTTTATTAGATTGTCGATATCTTTATCACCATTAGACCATTCAATAATGCTTTTTCAGTAATATCGTCACTATAATCATGAATATTGTGAACTAAACACTCATCGCAGTATTCATTTTTTTTAACAATTAATACGATTTTTACAATCATGAGTCTTGGTTCCATCTATTTTTAACGCGTTTGATGCATCCAAATTTTAACTATTCTTTTTTCAAAAAAAACGAAAACCATACCTTATCCCATAAAAAACGAAAACCACATAACGTACATCCTACATGACCACTAATTTGTCTCGATAGAGCCGATATAGCAGCACACCCACAGCACTTACATATTCACCATCCCCCGGTGAATATGTGTGTGTAGGGGTGATGTGTGTACTACCATGTGTATCATTATTTAGGCTCAAGAGTAGAAGGGTTAGTTGTAGTTGCGTTGGAAGAAATCTCAGTTCCAGGGTTGATATTCGATAGGAAAGAAAGGCAGCTTAGTCTCGTCTACTTCGTGTTTAACGAGTTGAGGTTCTGGTCATTGATAAGAAAGGAGTATGTTAATCAGAGGGGATTTGCTTGAAGACCGACAATAGTGCTAGTTTTTATATGTGGAGATTGTCATTTGTTTTTCCTTGGAAGCAAAATGGCGCCACATTTCTTCCGTCAACAATTCAACAGCTATCGACAAATCACATCGTGCTGATTCGAGGATTATACAGATTTACAACAGTTGGTTCCGATTACGTGCAAATTAGAGTTTTCGCTTTACCTTTATAACCCTTGTAAGCATGCAGCAATACGAATTATATGATATGCCAGCTGACGCTATTTTGTCAGTCGTGTATAGCTCTACAAATCCGGATCTTTACTATTGTTCTACACATATGTATACGACTATCTCATTTGCCTTATAGAACGTTATAACCCGTTCTCTAGAGTGTAAGATTATATGACGTTCATAATATCTCATCACTTAAAAATAAGTTATACTCATAAGGTCACAATGCTTTATTGTTGTTTCTCAGATGTAGCTTACGTGTCCGGTAACTACTTGCGTCACTTGATTTTTGAAAATAATGATTATTTTAAATGTTTAAGCTGCATGTGAAAAATACATACTATTTTCTTTGCTATATTTCACACATTTAATAGCTTCACCATGAGATCCAAGAATCATATCGTTTCCCGTATTTGAAACCAAACTTAATCATCTATTGAAATTATATTTCAAAAAGAGTTGAATAGTAATAATTTTTATTTTCTTTGATTAGTTAATTATATCTATTAGTCTAATTACTTAATGTGTACCAATGAAAAAGATTGATAGTAACAGGATCCTGGGACAAACCATTCATCTCTTGAACATTCGCTCAAAAGATGCTGATTTCAGGGGAAAATATAGCTTTATACTGAAATGCATATACCAAACAATTTGTAATATGATTAGGATATATTCAAAAGAATCTAATCAAAAATGATGCATCAACTTTGTATCAACGAGATCTTTGAATATGATCCGGTGATTGGCAATTTTTTCTGTCATAGTAAGAGAGCTATTTGAATTCAAACGTAAGATAAACTTATTATTTACAAATAACAAACTACTGACAATATATAACATATTTTTAATTATAGACCTAGACACTAAAGGAGGTGGACAAGCGCAAGAGAAGGACGAAGAAGTAAATAATGACTTTGAGACCGAAATAGACGATGACTATAATGAGGAACAAGACAGCAAATTAGATATTGACCTGGATGATGAGCAAGACAGTAAAAGAAAAGGTCAGTTCTTGAAATCAATGACTTTATATATTCAAATGACAAAAAATTAAAATGGCAAAAAGTATATTTAACAAACTTTTGGCCAACCAGAAAGACTTCAAAGAAGAACTTATAAAAAAATTTATTTCAATTATACTAAATGGCAGTGTATAAAATTCAATATACTTATTATTCTCAGAGAATATTGTAATTTTTTTTTGCTTGAGAACAAATTTTAAACTTTCAAGAACATAATTGAGAATATTTTTTATTTTTTTGAAAACAATATAAAACCATTTTCATTTATTTAAGAATATGATTTCAAATTTGAATTTTATATATTACTAAATGGATATCAAGAAATATGAGTGAAAATATGTTATATGATGATAGATGCTTTTTACTGAATTCACTATTTTCATTTTATCATTATAAATTTCTTATCAATATTATTTTCAATTCTTTAGCAAACTACTGTCCAAGCACAATAAGAATACAGCAATCAAAGTATAGCATTCTGAAGAGCAACGTCAATATGTGAAGCACAATATGTGAAACAAAATAAATAAAAAGTATGATATTCAAATTACAACAACATGCAAGCATGATCTTTTCTCTTATCTTTTATGAATAATTGTCAGTAATACGTTTAATGGTGCTAATACATGTACATCGCAAGGTGATGATGATAAGATCAACATAATATAACGGATACGGAACTGTCACTGATGATCAATTCAAAAATTTTACTGGTATCGGTATAGTATTTTTTATCCATAAAATTAATGCATTATATATACATGTTACATATTAATTATTACTATCATAATTTTTAGTAACTTTGGGTATATATAGAATTTTGGGTGCAGCCGTACACAAACAACAACTGGCAATTTAATTATTAAAGCAATGAAATAAATATATATGATGGGATGGGTATCATAAATGGAGATTTTGGCTGAGCAGAAATCTCCGTCCAAATAGTTGATTTATTTTAATAACAAAGATGTATCTATATTTGTTAAGGCTTCTTCCAAGCGAATATATTCTTGATCGAGTTCTTAATACAGCATTTTTCAGTGTTATCTCCATTATGGCATTCAAATCTGTCATCTCCTCATATCGATTCAATGCAAAATAAGTTTTTCCCTCATTCTTAATGCGAATCTGGCCATGAAAAATTAATATTAAAAGGATTAGTAAGCAAAGCAAAAATATGTGAAGAAACTATCTGAAGCACAATATTCTGAAGTACGATAATACACAAAGCAATGACACAGTAATATACCACTCAGGAATAAGCTAAATATTTCGTTTCTTTGTATTTTACTAATAATTTTTTTATCTCAAAATACAAAATTCTAAAGCATAACACAGCATTTGAAAATACAATAATATAAAAGAACAGATTTTATTTTGCAAGGTATATTTTTTAAAAATTAATATTGATATTACATTTTTTATTTTATAGATGTACTTCATTATTGAATAACACATTTTCCCTCTATTCCTTAATATGTGAGTATATTTTCTTTTTGTTAAACACAAATTTTTATTATGCATTTTGGGAATAGTGTTACTATGCGCGTTGAAAAAATAATGTTATTATGCCCGATTTGAAAATAATTTTTCAATAAGGCAACAAACCAATTATTAAGAGAGGGAGAAAATATGAAATATTTGGTTGATGGATTATAAATTAATAAATTTTCAGCTGGTTCACGTTAAGTGATTTTTTTGGATCAGGGTTTCAGAATAAATGCAAGCTAGTATAGGTAAAAGCGAGAATGGCAAAGCAAGTAAAAAATAAATGAGAACAAATGCGCAATGCATAAAAAATATGAGCATAATGAGAAACAAAAACAAAAGTGACAAGAGCGAGAGTGAGCGAGAGATGTTCGTTCCTTTAATTCTAAAAAAAATAGCAAATTTCTCAAGAATAAACTCTTTAACAAAGTTTAATTCATTTGCTCTGTCATTTGTTTCATAACGACTAATGGGTTTAGAGGTTTTTAAATTTTTTTAGTCTTTTATTTGTAAGTATTGATTTTCAATCCAAATTATTTTGTCGGGTTTCGCAACAAAAACATTTCCAGAACTAAAAGCTACAAGTAGATTTTTTGTTTATGATAAACTTTTATTTTTTTCGATTTTACCTATATGACTCAAACAAATAAGAGGGAAAAGAAAAGTAAACTATTGAGGAGAAAGAAATAACAATTAAACTTTGAAACATTCTTTACCTGAAAAGGTAGATGTAGTCTTTATAAATAATCAATCAACTGTTCTTTTTTAAAAATTAATTTTTTCTAATAAAATAATCTCTATTTTTTGAAAAGCCTATATTTGCATCGCTCATTTTTTCTACAGCAGGGCAATTATCGAGTATTTTTTAATCCATTATGTTAAAATGCAACCAAATACTTATTTAATTTATTTATAATCGTAAATAAGATACAACTGAAAATAACTTGATTATTACCGCTATTGTTTTCAAAGATACATAATTATTTTTATTATTATTAATAAGTATATTTGATAAAAAAAATTTGATATTAAACTTATTGAATAATTTAATATTGGATTTTATGCAAACCAATTTATTTAGATGGAGAGAGCGACAAATAAATTGGTTTGGAGAAAGGCAATAAAAAATTTTTTTGCTACCTTTTTATGTAAACTATCGCCTCAGAAATTCTCAACACCTATCCCTTAAAAAGAAGGCAACCGAATAATGAATATCATGACACTCATCTATCTCACAAACCTTAAAACAGCGTCAGTATAAGCAATAAACAGGTTTATTCCTCTCCGCTTCTTTTTTTTCTTACTCTTTTTCTCAGCACTCAGACAAATTTCTAATAAATCAGATTATGATTGAGATTAGAAGGTATATTTCAACTCTATGAGAAATCAATATACGTAAATAATCTTTAATTGTTCCTTCTCCATTTTCATAACAGGGAGCAAGATCAAATTACACATTAAGCTGTCCTGACATGAATCCTAGATTCAATCTAACTTGTATGAGTCAGGATCATCTGGTATGAATTTTATATAAATTGTATTTTCACACATTTGATACAAACATCAGAAGCACCTCCATTAAATGTTATTTTAATAGAATCTAGTTTTCTTATCTTATCACAACGGGGCATCTTTTGACTTTACATTTATCATAATGGTATTTACTCCTTTTTTTAGTGAATCAATATCAGGCAATAGTTCACTTATTATTTGCCACTTCATTTAATCAACATATCTTACACACTTCAATCACGATCGAAATCTTTAAATAGTAAAAAATATATAACCAGAGAGGCAAAGTAAAATATTTTAAAACAATTTGAGTTATTACCTCTTCTCATTAGCAGTAATTTAAAAAGAGAAAGGGTTTATACTTCTTATTTATTCATTAACGAACCCATATCATAAAGTCTTTACCTCCTTGATAATGCTAAACAAATATGAATATTAATTGCATTTCGGTTAGGATTAGGATATTTACACATAGGAACCTACAGCAATTTGATAGTTTACCTCTTAAACCTCACGTGTACTATTCATTTTTTGCCACCAAGTGAATTTATCGAGAAGCATTCACATTGATTATTATCAACACAATAACAAGATATCAGATACGTACATGTCTCTTATATCCTATACATATAAGAGACTTTGTAGAAAAATAAAGAATAAGCTTAGTTTGTGATTTATTTTTGCATATAAAATTGCTAGGAGTCGTTGAAGAGGCATGGTAGGTGATACAATCCAATTTCAAGCACCACAGTCTATGTATGAAGTCGAGTCAACAGGTAAAAATTTCTCATCCGCTTTACATAGTATCTTAGCACATTAAATAAATAATTGTAACATGAAAGGTAGTAATAATTCGAGTATGAGGAAGAGATGTCGGTTGTGACTAGAGATGGGCAAATGCGTGTATAGTACATCACTATGCGTACTATGTGCACTATGCACATAGTACGCATATGCGCATAGTATATACACGTATAATGATTTACATGTACAGTACATATATAGTAATCAAATACGCGATGTGAATTCATAAAACTAATGATGATTTTATTTTCTATAACTATTATATACATTTA
The DNA here is from genome assembly GCA_910591765.1 of Ambispora leptoticha. Classification (NCBI taxonomy): domain Eukaryota; kingdom Fungi; phylum Glomeromycota; class Glomeromycetes; order Archaeosporales; family Ambisporaceae; genus Ambispora; species Ambispora leptoticha. The sequence goes on along the minus strand of CAJVPS010001050.1, from coordinate 6,052 downwards.
TCAATAATTATCACTATCACTTAATGTTTCTAATATATCATCACTATTATCTGATATATTAAATTGTTTATTATCATTACCATCCTGATATTCACTTCATTATTATCCTGATATTTGCTTTCATCACTCTCATTACCAGGATAATATTTATTAATGCTTATTTCATCATTAATGCTTTTTTTGACAATTTTTTTTGATTATCTGGAGTTTGTAATTTATAATTATTATAAATATAAACTAATTTAAAAACATGCTTACTAATTAACTGATTTCTTTTTTTATTATGAAATATTTGCAAAAGCTGAACAGTTATGTTCAGAAGCTGCAGATAATATTGGAATTATTAAGATACATTGTGCTAATTATGTTAATTCAGATGCTACTTATATAAATTTACAATCCACCAAGTAATTGGATCAATATTATTAATGTACTTCCATGTTAATGTATTATTAAAAAGATCTGATTTTGCTTTATATTGCATAAGTTGACTTCCAGATGAATTAGTATTGAGTAACTTGTATTAGCAATTTCTGGATTTTCAAAGCTCAAACTAAAAAATAATCATTTAACTTCAATTAAAGTATTTAGACATACATACAGATATGACTTACATTGAATTGCTAAATTATTGTATTGATATTTAGGATTTTTTACAGTATTTACATTCTACATACTGTTGTTAAAATCCAGCAATATGATCAATTTATTTAATATTTTCATATAGAACTTCAATAATAAAGATAATTATTATTATATATATATTCTATATTAGTATAAATATATTTATTTATCATTATTTATTGAGTATAAATATCTTAATTAGTGATGATTTCTAAACTTAATCATATACATAATTATGTATGAGTCATTTACAATATTGATTAGTAACTATATATATAATGCACATATATGTGTATACATATATATATGTATAATATGCATAAGCACATCTCTAATTATGACTATCATTATCAAATTAATACATAACTATTTGATGGAATTAGCTAAGGATTTTTTAGAATTCTCAATAAAAATAAAAATTATATTTGCATTAAAAATATATTAGTTGAATTTTCTATGACATGATGATAACAAAATCAATATTTTTTTTATTATATTTATTTTCTTACTATTCATTTGAATTATGCTTTTAAATTATATTATTATTCATATTCTCACTTATATTCTTTTATTAAACTGTTGATATTCTTGTTTCACTAGATATTATGTAGAATGTATAACAAAAAAGTAAAACACATGTAACAAAAAAACCAGAATTATTATATTCAATGAATATTTATTTAAATCATATAAAATTTTAAATATATATACTTGATAATCTAGTGAACAAGTTTACTTAAAAGCATTTAATAGAAAAAATTAATTATAAAAAATTTAAAATGCTTTTTTAATCTTTTTTTTGTTTGTTATTCAATGAATATTTATTTAAATTATATAAAATTTTAAATATATATGCTTGATAATCTAGTAAACAAGTTTATTTAAGATTAATTTGCAAATAATAATCGAGTTTAATTATAGTAATCTTTTTAAGTATTCTTATTATTAAAAATTTTAATTTTAAAAAATATAAATTAAAAAAATTTTAATAAGATAAGTATTCAAGTAGTCATAAGTTGTTTATCATGCTCTCTAGTACATTTTTATGTTATTTAAATAAATATTTATGGAGAAAATTAAGAATTCCGGTTTTTTTGTTACGCACTGTACTTCAGTAGAGAATTATTAAACTGAAGAAAAACTTAGTGACGAATCTACAATTGAAAAAGAACTTTGATTTGATGACTCCTGACACGAAACAAGAAGTTAGAAATGCTTTTGCGAACAATTTTGATGTGTAACTATAGATTAAATTAAAAAAATTTGAAGTGATCTTGTGATTATTGATTATTTAAATCAGTTGACGTTAATACCAAAATCTCTAGATTTTTTGCAAGTCACTCGACAAATTCTGTGTGGTATACTGAAGAAAAATATGAATTTAATTTTACCTTCATATGGAATAAATTTTATTGATTTGTTCTAGAACGGAATACATGGCTTTAATAATTCTCGATCAATTTCAACAATAAAAATAAAAGAAAGGAAGAGTAAATTATAAAAATGAGCATTCGTCATGTGGAGGTCAATGCTCAGATGTCCCGTGTACCACACTCCAATGGATTTGATATTTAGGAATAAAAAAAGGAAAAACCATGAATTCATCATTCGAATAAAAAGTAATATACAAGAAAACGGGTCCAAACTGCCCCCAGCCATACACAACTCAGTGTCTTGACCAATCTGACATCAAATCCATTTTCGAATATAATAAAATTAAATGTTATAAATAAACACGAAATTACAAGTCAAATAAGGATCTACTTCCAACCATTAAGGTGCTATATGTTATCTTTGGTCATTTTCTACCAACGTGGAGGCTTTATGATAGAACTAGCATTCTAATTTTTTCGGCTGATTATGTCAGCATACTTTTTTCAAACATATAGAATTGTAAAGAAGACTGTTATTTATATAAAAGAATAAGGGATAACAGATGTCACGAATATCATAGATGATCGTGATGTATCGATTGTTAAATATAAAAACTATTACTACAGCATATCGATATGTCATAGTGGAGTATTTGCATGATAGCGAGTTATTTTCATTATGTTATAAGTTTTCTTGAGTGAAGATTGAACAAATTAGCTAGATGTAGTCAAATAAAGTACGATTGGGTGAACGCATTCCTAAAATATGGTTTACAGTTAAAATTTTCTCACATCATTATAAATTTTTTATTGAAAATGCGGTGCAAAAGGTAAAGCGCTGACATTACACTATTGTCATTATCTTTCCATCTTTATTCCACCATCTTTGTATAAACCCTAAATCGTCACTTTTTCCCCACCAGAACACCCATGTCTTTTGAATTACTAAAATCCCAAACTTCCTTTACCCATTAACAATGATAAAAATCACGCCATATGTTTATCGATTGACAAACGGGTTAACTGAGACTCTTCTCCCGTGATTCTTGATTCCGATGTATGATCACGTGGATCATGATTGCTGACATTTTTGATGGCAGCTGGGTACAAAATTATAAGATATCCATCAGGAACAAACGATATTGACAACATCCTATTATTAAAAGCTGGTTACAAAATTGAGGATATAATTCACCACATCTTAAAGTTGGATTTGGTGGTACAGAAGGGTTTTGGTGATAGCATTGAAAAATCACATATGAGAAAAAAAGCAGGGATTATAAGAATAAAGTATTAACAGTGATTGGACTCAAAATGAATTGGCTGCTGTAAATCTAATTGAAAAATATTTAAGTGAGGAAGTGAAGGTAGATACATGGCGAATGGATTGAACTAACAGTTTAGAATCTTTCATTGAAAGAATCTGGATGGATAAAGTTTGCTACTAAAAGTTAAGTATAATGAATCTTCACCGATATCAAACTATTTACATATTTAAGTTTCACTTTATGATGATTCAGTTGGAGAATGTGACAAGTGCGATCATTACCATTGATTAATGTATAAAACTTTCTCAAGTTTCAAAGATCGCTGACTCGCACATCTCTAAGTGTATTGTAATAGCCTGGATGTTTTCAATATTTCCCTTAATTAGTGGATGAAGTCAAAAAGAAACCATCAATATAATTGCGGATGATCAATAATACTCTTGCCGTAATAGAACTATGAAATTTCATTGATCAAAATACAAAGACCATAATGACGATAAAATAAGAATAATATAATCTTTGTAACAAAAGAAGGCAAAAGATTTGTTCATGATTCTCTGCAGTTTATTAGAGAAAAGAGTCTCATTTCTATCAATCTTATTCTTACAAGTTGAGGAAATTTTTATTTAAACAAATTGAAACAAGCATATATGTTTCTCTGGCAAACAATCTTGATCGAGTAATTGGAAGTCTTATTGATGCTTTTTTTTTTTTTTCCCAAAAAGAGAGGGTGAAGCAAGAATCCGTTTATTGAATAAATGCGCGATATGGAATTAAGATACAAGTGATTTATATAGTAGGTCTATTTGTTTGGTAAATTTATTATTTCAGAAATTATCTAGGTGAATTTTAGCATCTCTGAGGAGAATGTGCGGAGCTGCTTTTATGATTTGAGTTTCGGACTCTTCGATATTGAGGTTAAGTCTAGCAGAAGTCTGCTAAACGTAATCAATAAGCCAGGAGGAGAGTCAGAGAGTAGCGAGAGAGAAGTTATTAGGATGTTGATTTAGGATATGGATAAAGGTAACGTATCCATCAAGATGATGTACAATTTCTTGTATAATCATCTTGGTGAATGAGCATTCTTAAAGAAAGTGTTAGTACATTTGAGGAGACGTAGAACACCATCGACAGAAGATAGAGTCGATGGAGGAAGACCAGGAGATCCGTTCCTTCAGGGATAGTGCACTACGATGCCATCTCTACACGTTCACGTGAGTCTGTGAAGGAAGGTTGATTATGCCCAGGTTTTTCCATAACACATTTTTAACTTCCGGCCACACTTTTTTGAGATATATTTCTTTTTTTAATTTGGTAGTGATGAGGGAGGTAGAGGAAGCAAGAAAATTTGGTCTACCTGCCAGAAACCAATTTTTTACAAAGGGTTGGTAGGCTGTTAGCCAGTCTTTCTTTTTGTATTGAAGACAGATTTTGTTGAAGTTTCTTTGGAAAGAGCTGATCATAGAGAGTTGGTGTTTGGCCCAATTTTCTTTGGCGTGAAAAAGTTTGGCAGTTGTCATGGCTGACCAAGCTTTGACGGCAGACTTGATGTTAGGAAGATTCCAGCCACCTTTGTTTTTTGAAAGTTGAATAATAGCAGAAGAGGGGAGAGATTTAGAATCATCTCTGGCCCATCTGTTTAATAAAGATTGTATAGTATCTACTTGTCACATTAAGGGAGGAAAAATATAGGATGTGTACCAGATTTTGGAAGCCAATAGAGAGCCTGCTGTTAAGGCACGGCCTTTGAGGGAGATATCTCTAATTTTTAAAAGAAAAAGTTTTTTTTCAAGTTTCTTGATCAGTGTAGGCCAGGTGGAATGATGCATTGTAAAGTTGGTGTTGAAGTGAAAGCTCAGGATGTTGATATCAGCATTATGATTAGGAATAGTGAACTGGTATTTGTTTTGTAAGGAATGTATGTTGGCTTTGGCAAGGTCATTTAGTGGGATAAGAACTGATTTGTTGAGATTGGCTCTTGCATTAGAGGCTCTTTCGTATTTCTTGATAGTATCACAAATGAAGTCTAAATGTAAATTACTCAGAGCTAGAATAGTTGTGTCATCTGCGTAGGCCTGATTATTGTCAAGGTAGCTGTTGATTTGATAAGAAGAGGAGGACAGAGTTGCAAGGAATGGTTCTATTGAGAGAGCAAATAAAATAGGGGAGAGCAGATCACCCTGCCAGACTCCTCTTTCTAGTCTGAATTCATTGGATAAATGTTTATTGTCAGTGATGTTGGCTGATTGTTGGCCAAAGATATTATTAACTAGTTGAATAAAGATAAGTGGGAGATCAAAGTGTTCTAAGACTTTCGAGAGATACTGGTGATTCACTTTGTCGAAAGCCTTCTGTTGATCTAGTTGAAGTAGATATGTGGGGGTGTTGGTATAAGATTTGAGAACCTCAGTGACTGTTAAGATGTTTAAGGTGGTATCAATGGTATTTCTTTCAAGAAGAAAGCCTTTTTGATGATGTGGGAGATGATGACCTGCAACTTTGGCTAACCGTTCCACCAAAATCTTGAGAAAGATCTTTGCATCAGTGTTAATTAGAGCAATAGGTCTCCAATTCTGAACCAGAGTTTTGTCATTATCTTTTTTTGGTATGAGAGTAATAAGTAACCTGATCCATGAACTTGGAACGATGCCATTAGAAAGAATGGTGTTGAATAGGGAAAAAAGAGAGTCAATAATGTGTGGTAAGGCAAACTTATAGAATTCATAGGTCAGACCATCTGGGCCTGGAGACTTGTTGTTGGGTAGGCTCATTATAGTAGATTTGATA
>CAJVPS010001049.1:0-17772 GCA_910591765.1 Ambispora leptoticha | reverse complement strand
AATTTATAATATTTGAGATTATTACATCATTTAATATCAAGTATATATTGATATAAATTGTAATATTTCTTCATTAAAGATCATGATATGATAGAGATATCAGTAGTTTTCTTTGTTTTACTAATGAAATTAAGATTAATAAATGAATTATTAGTCTTATCAATATAGATTACCTCTACTGGCTTCCCAAAGATAGGATCATGATGCTAAATGTTATATAGAGCTGTGCTAGCATAGTGAAAATTATGAGTTATCAAATCTGAATTGTTAACTTTATTTTGACTATCCAAGTATTTGTCAAAGTAGTCTATTGGTAATATAATTCTAGCAAGCTTTCCAGAAAGTATTGCTATTACTCTCTCAACTAGATTATATTTTGATTATTCAGAAGCATATGTATATATAGTCAGATAGTCTAAATTAAACTTCTTGAAAAATTTATAATATGATACTATATTTTTTAAATATCTAAAATTTTTATCAGATTCTCTATCAACTAATAATATTCAAATTGGTTTTACAGCATTATTCATCTTCAAAGCTTTAGTATATTATGCATTAGATATAAGAAAAGAAAGATCTTTCATATGAGTTATAGATAACATACCAACTAATCATTGAGAATGAATAAAAATTGCTAATTATTCAGATCAAAGATCATCTTTTGTTTCATTTAGTTGAATGATAAGATAGACTGATAGTATTAATTTTTGATTGCTTTTATAGAAAAAATTGTGATCAGACATATCAACTGGTTTGGTAATTGATTGTAAAGTACAAAAAGTTCTATCAATTGCAGGTATACCAAGATCTATTTTTGATTTATTATCTTGAGAGATTATAACAGATGCTTTAGCAAATGCTTGTGTAAATTATCTTGCTCCTTTGACAGAGACAAGACAATAGTATTCATCAGAATATTCTTTTGTTTCATTGCATGAAACTTCAGCTATTGTAACCCAAGCTAGATGATGATATACTTTTGCTGTAATTGAATTAAATTGATAAGAAAGAAGGTAATTATTCAAGATTATTTGAGCTATTTTTATTTGTAAGAAAAATCATGTATTTTACTAATTATAATTAGTAAAAAATTTAAGTATTATATTATTTTTGATTATCTATATATAATATAATTTATAAAAAATACTATTATAATATAAATACATAGGATCTAAGACTATTTCTAGCTTTCTTATAATAATAAAAATTTTATAAATAAGTCTTTTTTTATTTTTTCAAATTTTTTTTAACTCTTTTTCTCTATTCTTTAAAAACTTCTTGTATATTAATGATTACTTCTTGTATATTAATAATAATAGTAATAATAATAATAATAGTAATAGTAATGATAGTGATAGCAGTTTTTTGTTCTTGAGATATAAAATAGCTTCTTTTTTTAATTAATTTACTTATCTATTATTATCTTTTATATATGATGATATTATTAATATATTAATAAAATTTAGTTTGATTAATTAATTAATTATATCTGATTGATTGATTAACAGTTTTTTAATTCAGACCGATATTATGTGCCAGTCCAAATTATACTCAATATCGACTAATAAAATAAATTCACGTGATAAAATAATCACATGATTTGTTTCAATTTCAAGCAAAACATATAACTTTTTATAGAAAACTTTTTTTAAAAATCTGACTGGTAACTTGATAGAACTTATTCTAAAAAACAATATTACCAGTCAGTTTGTTGAGTTAAGATTTCCCGCACCATACGCAGATTCTAATCTGTATTCCTATATATTTTATTTCTTAAAAATCACATGATCAACACTTTTTTTAATTTTATGTATACGTGCACATAAATTTGCTTCAAATTCACGTTTTGTTCCGGACCTCGTGACTCAGTGTTGTGTAAATTACGTTTTTTTCCCACAGGCAAATAGCACAATATATTTTATAGAAGAACCTTCAGGAAAGTTCTAAAAGATGCAACAACCACAACCTCCACAACAATCCTACCCCGAACTTCAGCTACCAACAGTAACTAGCGAAAATCACAAATTTCCGCCGTCGTCTTCTGCTCCCTCTGCGCAGTCTAATGCCACTACTAATAAAGAACAAACGTCTTCGCTCGTCAACTCTTCTACGATTCCACTTAAAAGATCAGCGACTTCTCAGTCGCCACCTGCCAACCAAGATTACCCTGCCAACCAAGATTACTCACCACCACCTTCGCCTAATAGCACCAGTTCAACTACTACTTTTTCTCTGCCAGCTCCTTCGCCACAAAAACCTTCAAGGACTGGAAATAAAAGTGTGCCAGCTTTCCTGAATAAATTGTACAAGTATGTTACATTGGTGGTTGTTAAATCCATTAATTCATATTATAAACTAAGCATCGATTAATATCTATTAGTATGGTTAATGACCCTCAATCAAATGATTTGATAACATGGTCAGAAGGAGGAACTTCTTTTCTCGGTAAATACTTATTAATTTTGATTTTGAAAGCATTCTTATAATTGATTATTAATCTTGGTTAAATTATAATATAATAATATTTAGTCAAACATCCGCAAGATTTTGCTCGAGAAGTATTGCCAAGGTTCTTCAAACACAACAACTTTAGTAGTTTTGTGCGACAATTAAACATGTATGGATTTCACAAGATACCGCATCTGCAACAAGGAGTTCTTCAATCGGATGGACAATCAGAACAATGGGAATTTAATAATCCAAATTTCTTGCGAAACCAACCAGACCTTTTATTTTTCGTACAACGGAAAAAAGGAAAGGACACAGAAAATAATAGTAGCAACAACAATAATACTAATAACAGCAATAATAAAGATAATAATTCTGCCGAAATTGATCTCAATATAATTATGAACGAGATCACGTCGATCAAAAAACATCAAATGACAATAAGTTCAGATTTGAAGAATATTCAACGGGATAATCAGGTTCTTTGGCAAGAAACGATATCTGCAAGAGAAAGACATCGTCGACAACAAGAAACTATTGATAAAATTTTAAGATTTCTGGCTTCGGTGTTTTCTGCAGAGAAAAAACGCGCAATTATACCTAGAAAAAGGCGTTTGCTACTTGGAAATGGTGATGGGAGTTTTGGCACTGCTAATTCTAATTCTCAGGGTCTAACAACCACATCATCTGAACAGAGACCAAGCTGGACTCCGTTTGATGCCGCTCACCAAGCTGCTGTGCCGACAAATCCTACTAACTCCATACCAAATGAATTAGATTTGTCATCATGGGGATTGGCTGGTTTAGATTTAAATAATCCAGGTAATTTTTATTTTGAGTTTTTTCGATCATGTTAATAATTTATTGAATCAAAATATCTGGTCTTTCCACATGTTTTAGCTTTATCAATATTGGCATCATTGGCGGTTAATGATCCTTCACCGGGGGCAACAAATTTACCACAATTTGATTTTTTTAATAACTTGAATGCTCTACCAAGCACTTCTACATCAACAAACGAAGAAGCGAATAATCCCGCCGGTTTTTTGACTCATCAATTTTCGAATATTTTACATAGTGATCCAAATTTACTAACTGATCCATTGACAGTTGCAAATAATCAGGCAACATCAACAACTAATGACAATAATAATCCATTGGTAGCTGCTAATACGACTGGTGCATCACCTATCAATAATACAAGCACAAGCACACCAGTAACTGCAACAGCAGCCAATTCTAATCAAACGAACGCCACAAATACCAATCAAGGTTCCCTATCACATTATAACATACAACCGCCACAACCTCAAACTCAAAATACTTCAAACGCACAATCATCACAGCAAACGTCAGCAACAGCAACAGCAACAAATCAACAACAATTAACAACATCAAGATCAGCGATTAACGCAACTAACGCCTCCAATGCTTCACAACCATCAAATAATGTCAATAGTCTTCTGGAATCGCAAAGTACCAATATGCGAGATATCGAGAGTAGAATTAATGCACTTGAATCAAATCTCGATTATGTGACATCACAACTTGGATTCGATCCCGAAGAAGCTTTAGATCATGAAGATCAAGATGGAGATGCCTTCATGACATATTACGGTACGAATATACTTAATGCTGCGACTGAACAGCATCGGCAAATGTTATTTAATCTGATGGGGAGTAATGATAATAACAATTCCAATAACAATCCCGCTATTGTTCATGCCGGGAATTCTTCATCAACTGCATCCCGTAATGTCCTTAATTCTACTGTCAATGCTACTTCTACTACTCCTCCTCCTCCTAATTCCAATACTGCCACCACTATCGTTGATTCCACAACTAGCCCGACTCCAGGCACAGGAAGCACGCAAATCACAAATTCAGGAAATTCTACACCTTCATCGACACCACAAATGGCGACAACAACGGCAATAACACCGTATATTCCTCCTCCTTTGGTGCAATTACGATTTTTATTAGAACAAAAAAAAATAATGGAACAGCAGCAACAACTCATGAATAATCATCATAATAATATTAATAACAATCATAATCGTAATAATAATAATAATAATAATAATAATAACAATAACAATAATAATAAGAATATTAACAATAATACCATTAATAATAGTAATAACAATAATAACAATTCAACTATAGATCAACGAGTTGCTAAGAGATTAAAAACAGGTTTAGAAGGAAGCAGAAACGGATTTGTTACTAATAATACGCTTGCATCGAGACAAGACGACACCCTAACTATCGAAGATTTACTTGTTGATATCAGTGGTGAAGAGGAGGATGATGATCCGTACATTGCTGGTTTATCAAGTTTACCTGAAATATAAGCTATAAATTTGGAAATTTATGATCATCAATATGAGTGGTAGGTTCTGCGAATATGGACTGTACAAAAGCAAATTTATATATATATATATATATATACATGAAGAATTCAATGAATTTTTGTCAAATATCTAATTAAATAGATTTTTTAATGTATACAAAAAAAATATTTATTTAAGCGTATTGAATAATCCAATAAATAACTACATTAATAAATCTAATGTCCAGTCTAAAAGTCCGAGGTATTTGTTTCGAAAGCCACAAATATGCATTAACTATATAAGAAAAATATGCCTCTCGGAAAAAGTGCTATAGTCAGCATTTATACTAACAAGTAGGATGTTTCATGTGCCAAAGCATATTAATTATTGTCCTTTTGTTTCTTTAATTCACCCGAACACGCTGCAAAATGCAATGTTTCAAATCGTCAATTTTTTACTAAAACACCACCCTCTTTCCTCCTTGATTACATTATACTGGAGATTACTTCTTCCACGTCAAAACGTAATTTGTAGCACGCGCCTTATCGTTGCGCAATTAGACTAAAAGATCTAAATTCGACGACTACTAAAAACCATTAGGACCTTTTTTTTATTTCCCCTTTATTAATTTCTTACATTATCGATTCTACAGTCTACCCCCTCTATAAGCACCTCGGCATAGTCACTCTGTTCTGAACCACCAAACATATGGCTATTAAATTCCCCTCCCCCCCGTATAAACACACCTTTCTACAATCACATCATCACTGGATGTGCCTATAGAGGGGGTAGACTGTAGAAGCTTTGTTTTTTTAAGTAATACTTTGTACACTATTCAATACTATTTTTCGTTGTTTTTACATAGAGAATGAGATAGCTAGTGAGAATGGTTTAAATGGATTGCCGAACTTCCTCGTAGTCACGTCCTCATTGCTGTATATTATTGAAATAAAATGGCTCGAAACAATCACTGGCAAGAATTGCATCTACAGTTACCCTCCAACAACGCAGATGTCGTTTCCTTCACGAAAAACCGGCTTTTATGACCGATTAAAAATAGCACAGCAGCAAAATGACTTTGTTCGCCGCGTTTGGAATTGCGTGTTAACACAGCGACTATCTAGTATAGACGCAAAAGTACAGCCTTTTTCCTTTTAGTTCTTTACGTAAAATTGAAAAACAATTTCTCTAAAATAAATACAATCGACAATTTAGGACATTCAATATGATGTAATAATGGGATCAACTGCGTGTATTCAATAAGATGTATTCTATTAAATACATATACAAAATTATCAGGAACATTACCGTAATTCGCCATGCGAAATACCCCTTTATAGTGTATCCAAACCCCCCTCCCCTTTTTTTTTCTTTTTTTATTAAATGTAAGAGACCCGAGGTATTTTGCACGGCGAATTACGCTACTATATATATATCGATATCTTATTGAGAGATCCTATTAGAATAAAGAAAAAAAAAAGCTAAACCAAATAGCGGATAATAAACAAATAAAAATACTATTATATAAATACTATTAAGCAAAAAAAGTTAAGGAAAAATTAGTGGGGCTAAATATATATTTGGATTCTTCGTGGTTCTATAAATTATAAACTTGTCGGGGAAAATATAATTGAGGCGTAATGATGATTAAGAAACGGAGAAATTAAGTAAAAACGGCAGGTAACCGGTAAAAATATATGGTTGTAGCCAAAAACGTCAAATAACCCGAAACTGTTTCAGCAACAAGATCCACCGTTCCCATTAGCGTTATTAGGTATAATGTTTCCACCAGGTTGTAAATGTGTTCCTACTTTGATACCATTGGCCTGAATATTGACCATTTGTAAATAATTTTGTCAATATGTTCATGATTAACATTTATGAATATTATTGATAGATATATGATTGTTTACCTCATTAGATACATCAAAGATACCCTGCTTAATCTTATCATAAATATCCCTTGCAGTAGCAACAAATGCTTCTTCGACATTTGCTGCAGTTTTCGCTGAAGTTTCCATGAAAAATAATCCATGCTGTTTGGCAAATGCTTCGCCCTCTTCGTGTGATACAGCGCGTTTTGACTCGAGATCACTTTTATTACCGATTAACATTATTGTTGTGTTAGAGTTTGAGTGTTGGCGTGCATCTTCTAGCCAAGTTAAAAGATGATCAAACGTGTCGCGTCTATAATTGATAATGCTAAATTAATCTCCATTATTAAAAACGAAAACAGCAATAACTAGAATTAAGATTTAAAAATATTACTTTACCGAGTGATGTCATAAACTTTTATGTATATAAATTGGAAGTAAAATGCGTCAAAGAAAGAATCATGAAAGCACAATATAGATAAAACTTTAAATTTACCTAGCAATGCGCCAGCAGCGCCACGGTAATAGCTCCTCGTTATACTTCTGAAAGATTCCTGACCCGCCTATGTTATTGAAGAGCGGATATATGCGTGCATTTAATAACATTTCATATAATAATCATCATCTCTGATTCTGGTTCATACCGTGTCCCAAATTTGAAGTTTGATCTGCTTTCCTTCAACCTTTTTTTTAAATAAACAAAAATTGTTTAGCATTAAAAATACATAATACATAATTAGGAGAACATCAATCTTTCTTACATTGACAAATCGTGCACCAAACTCCACACTAAAATAATCAAAATGAGCAAATGAATTTTTAGAATCAATTCATATTTATACAAAACGATAAATATCCATACTGATTTTTAATTTACCCAATCGTCAGATCATGTGCTGGCTGAAAACGCTTATCCGTAAATTGTAGAAGTAGACACGACTATAGCGGCGACAAAAACGTATAAAGGCAAAAATATAAGCTTTCTTCTGATTAATATGGTGATCAATACAATGAATTCTATATGGAGCTGTGGAATTTTTCAGTATAATTGATTTCGTAGGAGATATATTCCAATTGCAGAGGGTATTTGCCGCAATTTAAAATTCAGTTCGTGTATATAACCGCTTATTATTAGTGCGAATCCTCATATGAGCCTACTTGAGTCAACATACCTTGCCGACACCTAATTATTTATACTCGAATTAATTTTGACTTCACAATTACCAAAGAATTTGTATTCATTGCAAAAAGAGTAACGAAATACCAGTGTCTCCAATGATTATGTACTATTATGCATTGAATTAGAGAAAAGGTGACAACAGAACAAAGACAGTAGAGTGGTTACGAAATGTACGAAATGAAGCAAAATAAAAAAGAACAGGGATAGGGGATGCCTGAAGAGAATAATACCTTGATGATGTAGTCATAAGTAAAGTTTGACATTTGTACTAATAAATTAGCGCGAGGGTGATTTAAAAGTGATTTGAAATGAGTTTGGAAAAGAAAATAATATGTATGTTATCTTGACTTTCTATAATTCGTGTAGAATATCTATAATTCGTGAGAGTGACTGAAAGTAGTGTTTAAGGTAGTTTAAGGTGATGTTGCAATTAATTTTATATCTAGATTTTGAGATACGAGATAACATGATCTCCAACAATGTTTAGCACGTGGTGAAAATGCTCTTTGCTCTTTGATGATTGATGCAAATCAATATACTGCTATAAAATCTTTTATTGTTTGTTTTTATGGTTTCTACAACTTTTTCACAATGTCACAGTGGCTACCACCTGGTGAGATTTTCTTTTTACGTTAAGCTCATAATTACTTTGCATGCGAGATTCATGCAAATTAAAAGTCAATTCAATTAAATCTTGTCAAAAAGAAATATTTACAACCAATTTGCAAATACAAATCAGCTCATTTTCAAGAATGAATTTTGCAATTTATTTGAGCAGGTCAATACCCTCCTGCTTCTCAACCAACTTCTTACTCAAGCTATCAGGGACCTCCAGCAGGCCCTTCTAACCAATACGTTCCGGCTATTCGGCCGCCCTATCAACGACCACCTTTAAATTCGACGAACTCACCGTCCAATGACGAGTTGTCTGTTTCTTTTGATAATCTTGCAGTTAGTTTGAGGGGTACTGCTGGGCCAGGAGAATTAGATAATTTCCAGAGATCACTCTCATTGCTTATGCATGATTGCTCACAATCTAATATTCAGGTGAGCTGAATTTTTATTCTTTGTACTTCTAATTTTTTGATTACCAAAAGATTTTTTCGTTTCTTATTCACAAAATTTGATTCAAACCATTCAATTCAATAATTTGACAATCTATGTCGGACCGTCCGTCTTTCCATCTCTGTGTTAATAATGTAGCGTGGAAAAACATGGATATTTGATCATTGCACAAATCCGTCACAATTTGAAGTTCTAGCTCGTTTTATAATTTCATTGTCAAAATCACGTCCGTTATTTGAAGATAAATTACATTTAATATACCTAATCAATGACGTCCTTTTTCATAGGTCTGATAAAATTATATATATAGAGAATACATTTTATTATCATTATTATTCTTTATTATTATCACCACCTTTTTTAATTAATAAATATATTCAAAGTTACATGTATTTAGCAAAAATTCTTCTAAAAATTTGTTTATCACAGTGAACGTCGACAAGAACCTTGGATAAAAGAAGCATTACATCCGCATTTACATCATTTGCTCCGTGCTGCTTATCATTTTTTGGATGCTACTGAAGCTCAACAAGAGAAAGTCTTGAAGGTTTTTGCGTTTTTGGTATTATGCATTATTTGATCATCACATATTGAGTCGTCTTTATTTTCATTAAAAAAGGTCATTTCTATATGGGGTGATAAACATTATTTTGACGAGACAAAGATTAATAATTTGAAAGCCAGTGTCTTAATCCCTCCTCCTCCGCCTGGACAACCTCCGACTTCAAATTTTTCTGGTCTTTCACATGGGCAACACAACTTTGGGAATACACATTATACGATGCAACAATCTATTCCTCCTTTCTATAATTCAAATTCTGTATCCTCACCACCACCGCCACCTTTATTTCCTGGATCACAGCCATTGCCTCCGCCGCCACCACCACCACCTCCTGGACCCAACATCACCTCTAATTTATTACCTTCACATATTAGGCCTATCTCAGAACCTGCTCCCCCTGGAATATCATCGCAATTTCCACCACCTGGTACTTCTCCGCCACCACCACCATCTATACCAATTCAAGGAATGATGCCTCGTCCTGCAATTCCTCCGCCTCCTGCAATACCTCCAGTTCCCGAAAAGAAGTATCACGAATTACCGGCAGGATTAATGGTACCAGCAGTTTCGGTATGAGAATTAACTTTGAAACCTATATTTCTCCATGCTTTATTCCCTCTTACTGTTCTACTTATTTGTCAGCTCTCTTAGGCTGAGAATCCACCATATACTCCTATCCCTGTGGCCTCTATTAGAATTCCGCCGCATCGTTTACCGCCTACCCCTGAATTACTGGATGCCTTGG
This sequence comes from Ambispora leptoticha, assembly GCA_910591765.1. Taxonomy (NCBI): domain Eukaryota; kingdom Fungi; phylum Glomeromycota; class Glomeromycetes; order Archaeosporales; family Ambisporaceae; genus Ambispora; species Ambispora leptoticha. Next base: position 7,562 of record CAJVPS010001049.1, on the reverse strand, counting down.
ACAAATTTTATGAAGGATTAAAATTAATTACGCCTTCACCGGAAGAAGAGAATAAAGATAATTCGACTACACAAAAGGAAACAATTGAGTTAGATAAAGATGGATGGGAAAAAGGATTTCTCGATAGTTTTTATAAGGATTTACAAGTGCGTCGAGCAACGGCCGCTGCCAAAGCAGTCTCCGAGAGACATCGCATTCGTATGCCGTATCAACAACGTAATAGGGAAGATCGAGGAAGAAGATGGTCAAGGGATCGAAGTTATTCAAGATCTAAATCAAGATCAAGGTCTTCCTCACGAGTTCGATCAAGAAGAATTAGAAGAAGACATAGTTATTCAGACTCATCGAGAAGTAAAAGTAGAGGTCGATCCCGAATTCACGGAAGACATAGAGTCAGAAGTCGGAGTAGAAATCGTTCTAGATCAGGATCTAGGCATCGATATAGAAGTCGTAGCCGTTCAAGGAATACTTGGAGAAGAACGCGATCACATTCAAGGACATCATCTTCTCATTCACGGTCTCGTTCGAGAACTAGAACAAGGTCTAAATCACGGTCACAATCAATATCAAGGTCAAGATCTAGGTCATTATCTAGATCTAGATTGAGAATGAGATCAATGTCAAGGTCTCATTCTAGAACAACATCGTCATCTCGATCTTATGATCGCAGTAGAAGCTATAGTCGTGATAGGCGTAAATCTAGTGAATATAGTTCATCTTCTCGACGACGTCGGCGTAGTAGATCATATAGTAGATCAAGGTCGAGAACTCCGCAATTTTATGGTGGTGGTGGATTGGGCTATACTGGGCAAGGAGTGCTAGGACAAGGAGATGAAATTGCAAGACCGGACAAAATGATATCAGATCGGAATGTTGGTTTTCAGATGTTGAAAAAATTAGGTATTTTTTTTTAAAATTTATTTTAATTTGAATATCCTAAAAATCTCAACAGGGATAATTTGATTTCATCAATTTTTTTTAGGGTGGGAAGGTGCTGGCACAGGTTTAGGTTCATCTTCTACTGGAATTGCTGAGCCTATTAAAGGTGGTGAAGTTAGGCACGGAGAACAAAAATATCTAGGGGTGGGACATGATCGAGGTGAAGGGGATGACATTTTTGATCAATATCGTAAACAGAAAAGTTACACATATCAAAGAATAGATGCACCCTCAAAAGATAAGCCTGCTGGATGTTTTCGATGCGGAAAAGTAGGTTCAATGGGCATATTTTATATTTCTTATATGGATCAAATATTGAATGCTTCCTTTTCATTATGTATAACAACAGCCAGGACACATTGCTCGAGAATGTCATGCAATTGGACCGTTTCATTAACTTGAATGGTAAACGTGAATTTATTTTGAATGTTTATTCTCATTATTAATTCACTCCTTAACTCGCTGTCTTTGGAATTTTACACAGCACAATATTTAATTTTTGCAACTTTGGAACATGCAAAATTATTATTTTTATCATCAAATACTACAGATTTTGTAGACTATGTTAAATTAGGTTTATTATCGTCTATGCTTGACTCAAAAATTAAGATTTGCCAAAACTTTTTTCATCTTTGCAAGAACCATCCAACAATGGTTGTTTCACCTTCATTATTTTTATTATTATTTTTGTTGTTTATTTACTAGAGGCGAATTCAAACCTTGCTTGTTTCGTGCTATTTCGATCACCAAAAACTATTAATTGGTATTAAATAGATTAGAAATTTTCGAATTTCGAATTGTACAAGAAAATAATTCTGACGTGATGATAACAGCGATAATAATACCTGAATCCTGAGAACTTTTAATAAAAATAGGTAATGAATTAATCGCTCGTTTTATTATTTATTTCAATGAGTTAAAGAGATGAATTACCAAGTATAGTATTGCTCTCTTCGTAATCTCCACGAACGTCTTTACGTAACAACGTCCCAAAATTGTAATCCTCAACTCTATTCTCGTATTTCGACATCCATTCACGCCACTTATTTTTTGCCTCTGATGATTTTAATTCATCCTCATTCAATACATCTATACGCAGATCTGGGAAATTCTGCGTGAAATCCGCGTAGATTTCATCGTCAATCCTTTTTTTACATCATCGTTTAATAGGTTAGATTCAAAGATATTATTACTTTGCGAGCGGAATTGAGAGAGAAAAGAATAAAAATAGATAATGTACGGTGTTAGGTGAAGATTTTTGCCATCAATGGAAGTTATTAGTTTGAAATAAGTTTCCGCATGGTGAACGGCTTTTACTACCCACTGCTTTTCTGCAAGTGCAACAAATTTCTGTTGTGGTGAACTCAAAATAGTTTCTCACATAAGCACACACACTATTAAATGTATTACTAATATATCGTTTTTATTTTCTCTAAATATGCTTTAATGAACTTAATAATAATGATAAGAAAGGATGTCCGAATACCAATGTCAGGATGATTTTCTTGGAGTTCTTCAGCGGGAGGTAAAGACATTTTCGGAAAAGGCTCGAATGCGGTTATGTCGTCAGTGTTATTTAATAAAACAATCGGGGTCCTTTTGCAAAAAAAGCATGTTTGATCATCCGTTTTTCCTAAAAAAAACCCAGGTCATTTGAACCAATTGTAACCAGTTTGACAAATTAACCCCAGCCACATTAATTAAACTCCCGAGCTAAATGCTTTTCGAAAGAATTTGTAGAAAATCCTTCACATTCGTTGTCTTTGGTTGATCATTTTATCTGGTAGGATTCATTTGTGAACCTTGAAACGTTCAAAGTACTTTTGTCTCACTCTTTTGTCACTGTTTTCTTCTCTTCTACTCCGCGTGTCCGCCTATTTTCGTCGCTGCAACCACATAAAGTTGTATTTGCACACACTCGAACCTTCTACAAATGACAGAGACCGCACCACTTTCAAATCTAGAGAACACGGGACCGGAGATTCACAAAGATTTTCACCCCCATGTTCATGTTTTTGAGAAAGTTCCAGAACCTTCACCAGTAGTATCCACACCAGTAAATTCAGAAGATAAAAGTCCACCTTCGCACGAACTCTCCGATCAGCCTAATGCTGAACAAGAAGCGAAAGACAGCAGTTCACCCCCCACTAACCCCTCACACTCTCCTAACTCTGAAATTGAAGAAGTTTATGAAGTTGTGGAAACTTATCAAGCCTCCGAAACTACATTTGAAAGAATAGAAGATGAGGAAACGAATGAAGATTGCCCTTGTCAAAAATTTCATGTAGCACCAGGTTCGGCAACTTGCACTAATTGCGATAGGTTGGTTCCTCCTTTGGCAGAATTATATAGACAACGTTTACAGCATATTGAGGATTTGGAGGTCGCCAATACCAAAATCAAGGAAGAACATGAAAAATCCGAACAACAGAAAAACGAACTTGAATCCTTAAAAAAGAAAATAATCGAATTTGAAGATAAAATAGACTCAAGAACCGATGAATTAAATGAGCTGCAGCAACTATTAAAGGCAAAAACCGATGAATTAAATGCAAGAACCAGCGAAATAAATGATTTGAAGAAAGCAATGACGGTACTGAATGAGAAATATGTTGATGAAATCGACAAAGTCGCTGAATTACAACACTCTAAAGATATGGTCGAAGGAGAGTTGGAAGAATTAAGTCGTTCACTTTTTGAACAAGCGAACGGGATGGTGGCCAAAGAAGCCAAACAGCGGCATGAATTAGAGGTTCAAAGAAAATCATTAGAAAATCAACTTCAAGAAACCAAAGAAAGATTATTGGCTGAAAGTTCTCAATTACAAGAATTACGAGAACGAATGCAACAAATGGTACAACAACAACCAGAACCCGATAGTAGGCGCTCTAGTAATCATAGTGATCCTACATTCAGAGCCTGCAGTGATTTCGTTGAACTTTACCGTCTTTGGGAGAAATCTCCCGATGCAGCGGCAATATTACCACGGCCAACCGGAGAAGATGGGATTGGTATAGATGAAGAATTGCTTTCCGAATTTAGGGACTTTGTTAATCAGAGCTCATCTATTCCAATTAAAAAAATCCATAACTTACAATTTATGAAACATTGTCTCGAGGAAGATGTGGAACCTTGCATGCGATTTGGTAACAATCCAAGAGTTCAAGCTCGTAAAATTGTCGATGCTATCGCCGCCAATACGTGCTGCATTGAGGAGGCACCTTTTGGGGCTGATAAAGAATTAGAGTTAAATCCTACTTCACCGATCCGTAATTCGGCGGCTAAACCAATATTTTGGGGATTTCCTGCAAATACCAATGCAACACCACGTGCTGGCTGTCAATGCTGTGGTCGACCTGGCTCACTACCATTCCAATTTCGTATTACCACACTTGATGATTGGTCATTAATTGACCGATATTGTCGCGATAGACTAGTTGCAGTATGCGAGTTTTACGTCTTTATCCGTAATATTCATCAAGGCTTCTATGGTAATCGAAAAATTGAAGATTTATACGCAGAATGCTTGCGCCTGAGATTGCAAATGTTTTATGCAAGGCTTGGAGCTTTACCTTCCATTCTCAATACTCTTGGAATTAAAGGAACTGAGTTGGCATCGGCACGAAAACCATCATTGCCAATGTATGAATTTAGTGAAAAACAAATTAATCGAATTGACGATGGTGTATACGAAGAATCAAATTATCCAAATCTATCAAATGGAAATACACCATCTACACCATCAACACCCTCTTCACCTACTGAACCTGCAATATCTGTGTCTCATCCTAGCGCACCAACACCTGTTGCTGGTATTACAGGATAGAAGAAATATTTATAAGCGCATATACACATTAGTTATATTTGCTTATGCTAACTATGAAATGTTATGAGTAATTTAATTTCCGTTTTCAATCAATTCCTTTATTTTGAGAGAAAAATTAATGAGATAATTAGAATCTTTGGGGTCTCTCTTATCCACCAGGTTTTTCAATAGTAAACGACCAATTTTCGGCATTACCACGCTAAATAATATTTTATTTTTCTTTGATCAGCCAAAAACAATAGTGTAGTACAGTTTATAGACTGTTCAACACTTTCTTATTATTTTGATTTGTTTTTTATTTCTGTTACATTTAGTCAGTAATATTAATGGTATTAAATCTATTTTTGGATATTTTTATGTAGAGATATTGTTTTTTTTAGTATTTTAGTTTGAATTTCGAAATTTTATTTATTGAACAATCGGGTTTTACTTTATTGCTTTGTATAATCATGATGTAGTATATTTTATTTCCTTTTACACAAAATCTAACCTTTTTACATATTATTATCGAGAATATTTTGCAATGACTTGCATTAGATCCCAATAAAATAAAATAATTAAATTGTTACGAGCATGTGTTCTTAGGTTCGTCTGGACTAAATTCGTTATCAGGGTCATCTCTCCGAACCAAACGCATATATCATTTCACATGCGAATTAACAACATTTTATAGGAATAATAATCAAATACATCTTTGAGAAATCCAGCTTTTTTATGCATATAATTTTATCTTTTTCTTACAAAAAAAACTTATATAAAAAAATTCGATCATGAAAAATAAATTTTACTTAAGTATAGCCATACATTTTTATAATTACAACATTAGTAATTTTTGAGATAAAATGTGCTTATAAAGAGAAAAGTACACAGTCAGATCCCTCTATATAGTCACATTTTTTCATATTAAGTATGATGACTATAGAGAGGTTTAATTGTAATTATAAAAAGATTTATATATATTTTTAATTAGTTTAAATTTTATAAATATAATTATAAAGATTTTTACTATAATATGCTTTAAAAGAATGATTTTAAGAGATATAATAATATTAGAAATTATTATTTTAATATAATTAATAATAATTACTTTGCTTAATTATATAGTTTTAATTAATATAATTTTATTTTTTAAAATTTAAAATTAAAATTTTATTTTTATACTATAAAATATATATAATATTTTAGATAATATTTGAAAATAATTAATATCATATTATTAATTAATGATTATATATTTATAATAAAAATTTTAGAAAATAAATAATTTTTAAAATTATTTTATTATTTTTTTACAAGAATTATATTATATTTTATTGAATAATTATATTAGAATATACTTATTTTCATTATGAGTTTTTATTATTTTTATTATATAATTAGTATTTTAAAAAAAGTTTGATTTAATTCAAATCTTGAATTTAAACTCAAATTAGACTTGAACTTAATCTTGTATTTTAAATTTGAAATTTGAATTATATTTAACTAAAAAAATTTTAAACTCAAACTTAAATTAAATTGAATTTAAAATTTAAATCTGATTTGAATTTAGTTTGAGATTAATTATAAGTATAATAATAAAATATAATTTTAAATATGAATTATAATTTTATTTATAAATATAAAATATATTTGCTATATAAAATTTTAATTTTAAATAAATAAACTTAAAATATTTTTATTTAGATAATTATAAATATAATATATATTTATAAATAATAATATTTATTATAAATTTTCTTAATAAAATTTGTAAGTTTAAAGATAAGAATTATAATTTTACTTATAATTTATTTTATATAATTCTTAATAAAAAATTAAAAATATTTTTAATATTTTTAATTTTAAATAAAAAATAATTTATTTTAAATATTAAATATTTTAATAAATATTAATTTTTTATTATATAATTTCTTATATTTCAGAAGTTAAATTATAATTTTACTTAGAATTACTTTAATAATTTAATTTAAATTTGAATTAAACTTAAACTTAAATTTTAAATCAAATTTAAATTTAAACTTAAATTAATTTAAATTTTAAGTTTAATTTAATCTTTTAAATCTGTTTTAAATTTAAATTTAAGTTTAATTTAAATATAATTTAAAATTTAAATCAAATTTAAACTTAATAAAAAGTTTAGTTTAATATTTTAATTAATAAAGCTTATTATCAAAAATTTATTAAATTTATTATTAAATTTAGTAAAGAATTAGTAATATTTTGAGAGTATTTTGATTAGAATAAGATTAATTCTTTAATATTAGTAAAAATAATTATAAATTTAGATATTTATATTAATATTCTTGCTAATTATTTTATATTTTGAACTTATTAATATCTATATATTATATATTATATCTTAATATATATAACTTAATAGATATTAATATATAATATTTATATTTTGAATTGAATTAGTTAAAGTTTTGATTTTAATTTAATTAAATATTTATAAAATATTTTAGACTATCAGATTTAAAAAAAAGATTATTATCTATATTAAAATAAGAATTAATTTATATATTACAAGAAAAATAAATAAATATTAATTTAGAAACTTTATATAAATTAATTTTAAATATAATTAATATATAAATAAAGTTATTAAAGTTAATAATAAAAATATATTATATTAATTTATAAATTCTTAAATTTAAATTAATATAATTATATATTTACCATTTTATTTTTTTTTAATTTATTATATATTTAATACAGTTCCCGGCGAAAGTAGTGGCGCGTAACGTTTTCGTCTATATTTTAATAATGAAGTATCCAAAACTCACGAAAGTTTGTA